>JARKHS020015104.1:0-104925 GCA_030143305.2 Amblyomma americanum
CCCTATCCCGGGTGCGATTTGCGCGCCATCTGTTAGCAGTGCGAGAAAGCTGGTTTGTCGTTCAGTTAGCCGTGTCGAACCGTCCGTCAGAGCTGCTGGGTGCGATTTGCGCGCCATCTATTAGCAGTGCGAGAAAGCTGGTTGAGTGAACGGGTCGCCCGCTCGCTGAACGAGAGATCCGGATTTCCAAAGGAGCCAGTCGGCTCACTGAGCCGAAGACCCGGCTCTTCAAAAGATCCGGATCTTTTGAAGAGCCGGGTCTTTGGCTCAGTGAGCCGTTTGGCTCCTTTGGAGATCCGGATCTTTTGAAGAGCCGGGTCTTTGGCTCAGTGAGTCGTTTGGCTCTTTTGGAGAGCCGCTCTTCTGGTGAACCGATTCTCTCGTTCAGTGAGCCGTTTGGCTCTGTTGGAGAGTCGCTCTTTTGGTGAACTGCTTCTCTCGTGCAGTGAGCCGTGCGGCTCTTTTGGAGAGGCGCTTCCCTCGTTCAGTGAGCCGTGCGGCTCTTTTGGAGATCCGCTTCTCTCTCGTTCAGTGAGCCGTGCGGCTGTTTTGGAGGGCCGCTTCTCTCTCGTTCAGTGAGCCGTTCGAAGAACCGTTCAATCAGAGCCGGGTCTTCTGGCAAAGTGCGTATTTCTGGGCGAGTTGGTTGAGATACATTCCGAGCAAAAGAGCGCTCGCAGAGCTTGTCCTCGCTTTGTGTTGTCCTGCGGTGCTGTGTCTTCCTTGTTGTTGTCCGTTGTCTGCGAGCGCTGTTGCGCTCAGAACGCGTCTTCTGGCAAATCATTGGCAAAGGATGGCGCCGTTCGTTGACAGCTGTTGTTCGAGCGATGTCTCACGACTCCCACCGATCATGCATCGTGAGCTGGTGCAACATTTCGAAGGTATTAGTAAAAATCCCTATAACACGGTTATTCTACTAATGCACATATCGTTTTTTTAAAGCCAAATAACTAAACTCTATAGCAGAGGTTACAGTGTAACCTGCTAGTTATTTGGCTTTCATGAAAACAAAACGATATATGCATCAGTAAAATAGCCGTGTAGTAAATTGAGTCATGGTCTCTTCCTTTTCTTAAGAGAGGAACAGGGCCTCTCCAGGCAGTGTTTCAAGATGGGGACGATTATCGAATGCAGATGATGAAGAGAGGAAATATATCTACATAAATGTACAAAGGCAAACTGAGTTACAGAAGCAGATCTCACACAGACGGCCGAACTAACTGTAACTAAAAAAAGGTAATTCTCACACAGAGAACATACACTACAAGACCTTACTTATCGACCCACGTGTTAAAGCCTAGGTATATTTGCAGAATTACAAGCCACTGCACGGAGCCTCTAGCTAAACTAGGCAATACCGACTTGTGATTTGTAATGCATTTGCTTGCGTTTTTGTTAGTTTTATAAACAAAGAAGTTAGAGCGGCCGTAATTCGAGGCCCGTCCTAAGTTTCGATAACCAATGAAGGTAGCCACGTACAGCCCTGAAGTTTGACACAACCTCGAGCCCAGGGCTTGGATAAAAGAAAAACACATAACGAAAATTTCCGAAAAACCTATTATTACGGGAGCCCTTACCCTTATTGCGTGATTGTCTTTTCCTTCCCCGCCCCACCTGCGCGTCGCCTCTCGAAGGATGACAAGTTTTCTTTCTTTTTTTTCTCAGCTAACTGGCGGTGCCACTAACCCACTGGCTCGTCCCAGAAATATCAGATAGCGGAGGCCCGCGACGCCTCGGCGTTATCAAGAATAGAGACGCGCTTGAAGGAGCCGGTAGCATGCGGAAGGAAAAGAAAAAAAAAAGTGATGGTCCCTGCGCCGCACTTGTGGAGAGAGGGAGTGGAAAGGAAGGAACCACGGCTCACTCGTTCTTTAAAGGAGTTGCTCAAAAGACCCGGCTCTTTCCTGAGCGACCCAAGTGAGCGGGTGAGCCGTTCAAATGATCCGGCTCACTTCAGTGAGCGGAGCCGTTCTGAGCCGCTCACTGAAGTGAGCCGTTTTGCCCATCTCTACACTGGATAGCCGCTGGGACAACGGCGGAGCGCGCGACTGCAGCTGCTGCGAGTCACGTGGTGCGTCACGTGGTTACTTACGCAGCTCCGCTCCTCCTCTTCAAGGTCATTCGTGCAGACGCAACGAAATCGGAGCCGCTGGGATAGTAAAGCTTTGGCTTTTAAAAGGTTGTCAAGCGGAAATGAATCGGATCCCTTCGGTCGGAAGCCGGCAACTACTTCTTTACCACTGAGAATGTTTGTTCAGGAGGACAAACCGAGGATTTGTACATGAACGTAGCACAGCAGTGTGCGAAAATGACATTAAAGGAAAACCTAGTTTTGAACCGCCGTAAGGGAAGGGATAAAGGAGGGAGTGAAAGAAGAAAGAAAGAATAGGTGCCGTAGTGGAGGGCTCCGGAATAATTTCGACCACCTGGGGACCTTTAACGTGCACTGACATCGCACAGCACACGGGCGCCTTGGCGTTTTTCCTCCATAAAAACGCAGCCGCGGCGGCTGCGTTTTTATGGAGGAAAAACGCCAAGGCGCCCGTGTGGCTGCGTTTTTATGGAGGAAAAACGCCAAGGCGCCCGTGTGCTGTGCGATGTCAGTGCACGTTAAAGATCCCCAGGTGGTCGAAATTATTCCGGAGCCCTCCACTACGGCACCTATTCTTCCTTTCTTCTTTCACTCCCTCCTTTATCCCTTCCCTTACGGCGCGGTTCAGGTGTCCAAAGATATATGAGACAGATACTGCGCCATTTCCTTTCTCCAAAAACCTATTATTATTATTATTATTATTATTATAGGGGTCACTAATTAGCGGCACGGATTATGTGTGATGACGTGTAATACAGCAGGATGTGATGTCGCGTCAAAGGCTACCGATATCTGCGTAATAGCATGCCAAGGAATCCCCAAGTGACCTCATGGACACTTTAAAATTATCGCGCCTAATTTGCAAGGTGAACTTAAGTAAAGAAGTTTATGGAGGCAAATTTGACCGCCATACCAGCTATCAATGTGCACAAATAAGGGAACATGAGAACAATAATAGATATCTGGCCGAGACATCAACACCAACTTTTAAACTCGTGTCCTTGATTGCAAGAAGGACAGAACCGCACATTGAGCCGTTATATACTTGATTGGGTACCGCTAGCTAACGCATTCAGCGCACAAAAAATCAGTGGTCCAGTAAGAGGCTTCTGCTCAACAAATTCCACGTCTAAGTGAAACCCTTGCTTGCTTTCAACGCTGATTGTGTACTGGCGGCGTCGCATCGAAGTTTTAATGAATGACACGTTAGAATCTGAGATTTAGGTGAAGCGGAGATATTATTGTTACTCTTCATTTTGCTTTACCCTGTTGATGACGAACATCGAAAAAAAATACACAGCCGTGTGCTGTACAATGAAAACTGGCCTGCCTTCGAAAAATAGGTTGTTTGAGGAAAGGAAACGGTGCAAGGATTGTCCAATGTCGGTGGACACCCCAACCGCACCGTAAGAGAAAGAAGGAAAGTGGTATTGAAAGAAGAAATAGAGAGCTGCCGTAGTGGAGGGCTCCGGAATATTTTAGATCACCTGTGGATCTTTAATAGCAGAGAACACGGCGCCTTGTCTTTCTTATGGTGTCTTCGACTGGTCGCTTTAGATCGCTCTAGAGCGCTCTGAGAGGCGACCGCACATTCGGCTGGTCGAAACCGGCCGCTCTGACTGCATTCGGCTGGTTCTTTCTGAGCGCTCGCCTCCAGCCCAGAGCGCTCTGACGCGCTCCGAGAAAAAAGTCGGAGCGGCTCCGAGATGAGTCCACGTGACAGAGCCACTTCCGCCATTTCGCGAAAGCGGTGCGAGGCCTCGGCGTCCCCTGCGCGTAGACAGAAGCAAGTGTAGGCTTTTGACGCAGTGGTAGCGTCCTTGCTGTGCTGTGTTTAGCGGATGCCGCGCTGTGTGAGGCAAAATGTCCAAGAGACGCCGGATAACTACGCTAGGAACGCGGTCTGTTGCTGTCGCATGACAACAGCGATTCCAGCAGCAGCTGAGACGAGGACGACAGTGCTATCCAGAAGGCGATGTTCAAAAATGAGCGTCCCGTGGGACGGAATGCCGGGGTAGCGATCGATACAGGCTAAGCGGCGACCGCGATGCAAACTGTGTGCGGCCACGTGCGGCTAAATGTAATCAAGGGACTTTACGTGCGGCTACTGTTGACATCAGCAGCGGTGCCGCTTAGTGGTTCCGGAAATTACGTCCCCCTTTTGCCTCCTGCGCTTCCGCTCTGAAAACTCCCTAACCATTCGGCTTGACTAGTCTCGATATGCGCTCAGGGCGAGAGCGGCTCCCACTCTGCCAGATCCTAACTGGATCGCGGGAGCGACCAGTCGAAGACACCATTATAAACTATTATTTTCATTATAATACAAGAACACGGCAAAACTGAAAACAAATATTGGTCAGTGTACGCTAAAGATAACCAGGTGCTCGAAATTATTCCGGAGCCCATCACTACGGCACCTCTTTTTTCCGTCCTTCTTTCAGTTCCTCCTTTATTCGTTCCATTACTGCGCGGTTTAGGTGTCCGAATAGATGTGAGATACTGCACCATTTCCCTTCCTCAACAACCAATTAATTTACGTTTTTGAAGAAAGGAAATGAGGAGTCACTGTCTCACATGTCTGGGTGGACAGCCGAACTGCGCTGCAAGGGAAGGGATAAAGGCGTAACTACGAAAAGAAAAAAAACAGTGCCGTAGTGGAGGGCTCCGGAATAATTTCGACCATCTGGGGGTCTTTAACGTCCACTGACATCGCACCGCACAATGGCGCCTTTGCGGTTCGGCTCTATCGAAACGCTGCCTCAGGTGACTGCATTGACCGCGTGTACTATCGTCATATGATCGCGTCAAGTGCCCTTATCACTGGAGGGCCGAAGCTTCGTGGTCTTGGCGGACGGCAAAATTCTTCGTGACCGTCGCCTCATATTCACATTGTAAAAAAAAACTTGTACGGCACTTAAGCTTCGCCTTGAAGAGTGGAACACGGCAGCATGTTGCAGCACTGCCAGGGAGTCCACGGAACGCCATCGCCCGTTCGGCGCGACGCCTTACCCGTAAGACAAATTGCTCTGCTATGTACGGTGAAACGGACGCGCGGAGCGGTAAACACGTAAAAGCGATGCCAGGCGCCTTGCCGAAACGCGCGGGACTCAAGTTGCAGTCTCAGTTCGTCTGCACATTGTTCTCGACAAACTGAGTGACACGAACGCCAGCATAGCTTCCTCGCCGAACGAACGGGCAACAAGCCGCACGCTTCGTGGTGAACGCGCTTTGGATGTGCGCTGCGTTGTTCGCCGCTCACCGCGTGATTCCTGCGTGCCCTCACGGCCCCACTGCGCCCAAACTAGGGATACGTCAGACGCGTCATTTCCTTTCCTTAAAAATCAATTTCTTTTAATTTTCCTTTCCTTACGGCACGGCTTATGTGTCCACAAACATATGTGATACAGGCCTCACTTCCTTACCTTAAAACCAATTTTCATTTCCTTATCCTGCCCTCCTCCCAGGTTCGAACCCGACCGCGGCGGCTGCGTTTTTATGGAGGCAAAAGGCTAAGGCGCCCGTGTGCTGCGCGATGTCAGTGCACGTTAAAGATCCCCAGGTGGTCGAAATTCTTCCGGAGCCCTCCATTACGGCACCTCTTTATTCCTTTCTTCTTTCAATCTCTCCTTTATCCCTTCCCTTACGACGCGGTTCAGGTGTCCAACGATATATGAGACAGATACTGCGCCATTTCCTTTCCCCAAAAACCATTTATTATTATTATTATCCTGCCCTCGCGGCGCGGTCCGTGTTGTCCACCGAAATATGTGACAGGCGTTTCTTGCTTTCCCCGGGTTCGAACCCGACCGCGGCGGCTGCGTTTTTATGGAGGAAAAACGCTAAAGCGCCCGTGTGCTGTGCGATGTCAGTGCACGTTAAAGATCCCCAGGTGGTCGAAATTATTCCGGAGCCCTCCACTACGGCACCTATTCTTCCTTTCTTTCACTCCCTCCTTTATCCCTTCCCTTACGGCGCGGTTCAGGTGTCCAACGATATATGAGACAGATACTGCGCCATTTCCTTTCCCCCCCAAAACCAATTAATATTATTATTATTCTTGCTTTCCTTGCGCTGCTATCGTGCGCTATTCGCTGGGGCAGTGGCGTACATTGCGAGGAGGAGGAGGAGGGATTTTTTTGCCCACGGCCGACGCCGACGACATCGGTTTTTCTGCGACACGAGCTCCTTAACGCTGTCGCGTTAACGTTGTGTCTGCCTCTGATATTCTCACATTAACTTTCAGTTGTTTAGACATGTGGATTGCTGCTTAATACCAGTTGAATTCAGGAGTAACAAAGATATAGCGAAAATCATCAACCGCTACGTGAGCGATATAATCCTGAGCTTATCATGTGAATGTTCCATTTATTCGTTGAAACCTGCATTCTTGCAAATCGGTGAACCTGAACGTCTACAATGCGTGTAGCGAAGCGAGGTGGTTCACCACGATTTAAAAGAACATCTCTTTTCTTGCAAATTTTGCTGCCTAGCACAAGATGCGAGATGCCATCTGCCCCGCATGGCTTGTGTTCATCCAACAAATATGGCTCGAAACTTAATATCTTTAAGCATGGATGCGAGATGCTTGTGCCCCTGCATGGCTTTTGTTCATCCAACAAATATGGCTCGAAACTTAATTTCTTTAAGCATGGCAAATTCAATGGTTTAGTGTCTGTATTCAGCTGTTTGGAATGTTACTCCGCCGAGGCTGGCAGTTAGCCGACTCTACAAATTACAGTGAAGGCAATTCACCTGTTTCATTCTTCATGCTTCAGATATCAGTCAGATCTTGCCACAATAGGAGTGCGATGAGAAAAAAAATGCGTATTTGATGCCTGACTTTCAGCCGAGTAAAAGCAATGAACAAAGTGAAGACAGAGGACATAAAGATGCACACGAAAGGAAATTTTCGAGAACGTTCCGAGCGATGACTTCTCATGGACGTCCGGCGTGAGTGGCGCGGGTAGCTTTCGAGGAGCTGCCGAAGGTATCCCATTATTATCCGAGCGTTTGATTACGGGCAAATGTTCAAATTATTCCACAAGTGAATCAAATTATTTTTTAACCGGGTTGTGGTTCTACTCGACTGAAGGATTAAACCATGCTGAATAGTAAAACAATTCCGACTACCTCGAGGTTGCAAACACCATTCCGTCCGTAATAATTCTCTGGGTTTTGGCGCTGGCAGTCATCATCACCAGTTTTTCTTGTTCAAAAATTCACTGCAACGCCTCCCGTGCATTAAAGAGGGCGAAATTTGCGCTGTGTGCTGAGAATACTCTACAGGTAATAAAAGAGTTCAGGAAGAATTTCCTATACCACAGACAGCGGGATGAGCTGAACCAAAGAATTTCCCGGTGCAAGAGTAGCACGGCTTGCATCAGCAAACATACCATGATTATGCAAGGTATTCCCTAAGGTTATCGTTGAAAAGTTTGAGGAATTTTAGACTTTCGTTGACCAATGAAGGTGCCTGGCCTTCCTAACGGCGGGTGGCTTTGGCCCCTGTTTTCATATTGAAACTGGTGATAAAGATACACGCAGAATATAAGCAACCCCGATATTGCTCTGCGTATAGTAGGACAAAACGTTTCACTTATGTGAATCCACAGCAGATCCGTGCTCATTGCTTTTCTAGTGCTTAGACTATAAATATGCAAAGCTGCTGAAAAATACAACTATAGCGAATTATGGGTACAATAAGGAAAGTGATAAAATTAAAGTCAGAATCGACGTCAGTCCAGGGCGACAGTGAATATTCAGTACTACTCACCGCGCGTTAAAATTATGTATTCAGGACCATGGACTGAGGAGAGTTAGCGGTAAAAGCTGATCGGTAATAGCCGGGCAATTCGCGATTGGCTGATCAAACTGCCTTGATAAGTAGCTTAGGGGACTAATAGCAAGGCAAAATCGAGTACCCAGACAGGCAAACTATAAAGGTGTCCATTCAAAATATTTCAAAGATGTGTAAAGTTTCAAGAGCGTTAACTCTTATTGATCACATTTGTCGATTTCCTGGGGTCTGCTACCACCTGCCTTCGGCGTGAAATTTTGAAAGCCCCAGGAACTGAAGATGCCGGGTTTGAACTCGACTGTGGCAGCTGCATTTTTATAAAGGAAAAACTCTAAGGCGCCCGTATGCTTTGCAATGTCAGCGCACGTTAAAGATAATAATAATATATTTGGTTTTGGCGGAAAGGAAATGGCACAGTATGTCTCATATATTGTTGGACACCTGAACCGCGCCGTAAGGGAAGGGATAGAGATGTGAAAGAAGAAAGGAAGAAATAGGTGCCATAGTGGAGGGATCCTGAATAATTTCTACCACCTGGGGATCTTTAACGTGCACTGACATCGCACAGGACAAGGGCGCTTTAGCGTTTCGCCTCCATCGAAACGCGGCCGCGGCGGTCCGGTTCGAACCCGAGAACTCCGAATCAGTAGCCGAGCGCCCTAACCACTGAGCCACCGCGGCAGGTACGTTAAAGATCCCCATCTGGTCCAAATTATTCCGGAGCCTTCCACTACTGCACCTCTTTCTTCCTTTCTTCTTTGACTTCCTCCTTTATCCCTTTCCTTACGGTGCGGTTCAGGTGTCCAACGATATATGAGGCAGATACTGCGCCATTTGCTTCCCCCCCCCCCAAAAAAAACAATTAAGCCAAGAAATTGAAGATGGTGGCCCTCAGAATGAATTGATATAGCAACCCAGTGGATGATTGATTTGGTGACGCTATTTGTATATCGAATTGGTGAATGATTTCTAAGATCACTAATTTTTGACGTCATATTTACCTAGTCACGTGGCTATGTTACTCAGTTATACTAGGTAATTCATGACGCCATCCTAAAACAAATTAGAAAATTTGAATCGTCTAGATGAGTAGATAGAACTCGTTAGACACTAAGACTAGCTAATGCAGTTAATATTCAACTATAGTTGAGCTTAAATTCATTGCTTATAATTATTTAACCCATGACGTCTTGATCGCACTAAACATTTAGTAACGGGCTCGATGAGTACAACATGTAAGACACCGGTATCGCCCATTTGCGTTCATATTTTGTTATGGCCAGGCTTAAAATGGCGGCCGCGACGTCAGCACTCGGTAGCTCACAATTTCGTACCTCATGGCGAATTGTGGTGAAAGGGGCACTCTTCATCACATAAATTTGGAATGCGCCGAATTCCCGGGCGCCGGTTGGAACATCATCAACAGTACAGAAGCCTGAAAAGTTTTGCTGCGGAGCGAGGATCCGCCATCCAGCAGCAAGCCACCCGCCTAGCGTCTGAGGCCGTAAAGAGGCAATGCATCTTCACCTGTCCTTAGTCTGCGGAGGATTGCCTACCCGCGTCCCAGGCCAGCATGCCGGGACCGCGGATTTGGTGGCTTCTCTGTGGACAATAAAGTTTTCATTCATTCATTCATTCATTCATTCATTCATTCATTCATTCATTCATTCATTCATTCATTCGGGGCGCCTACCGCCTTGAGGTAAGGAAAAATGGCACTCGAAAGACTCGAAAAACTCTCTCGGCCCAAATTGGTCACAAAATATCCGACCTGAAGGCTGAAGGCGCCCGCTCGCCGTGAGGTATGGAAAAGTAGCCTTGTCACGTGGTAATACACCGCATGGACAATAGATCGCGCTACCAAGCAGCTAATGCTATTTATTCCAACGTCTTCCAGACGGTTGCGGCATACTTTTTTTTACTTGTTTCGGAAGGAAAAAGTATGTTACTTGTGTATGCGAAACATGAATGCATCTACTAAAGGCAGATAGCCGCTCATTATGACCACGCGATGGAAATAACCAGGAACATAAAGAAAAATTAATTTTGTGTCAAGGATTTAGCAGCAAATCTCAGGTCATGAAAAGCTCATTGCCAGTATGCTTAGAGACAAAAGCATTAAACATTTTTTTCTTGCCCGCGCTTACATATGAAGCGGAAACATTGCCTATACTTACGGAATGCCTTGTAATTAGGTTGCGGAAAACATAGCGGACTATAGAAATCAATATGATAGATGCCACGTTCCGACGCAGGAAGAGAGGAGAATTGGCCAGAGAGGGAACTCGGCTACATCTTAGCTTATTTGAAATCAAGATCAAACAGCGATTGCGAACACATGCGATGTGAAGGCCGATAACCCATGGTCATAAGTGATAGGATCGTAGGAGGATCAAGCGAAACAGACGGCAGAAAATCAGATGTAAAGATGCGATAAAGTAGTCAAGGGGATAAGGTGGCCGAACATGTCAAATGACACAATTAGTTTGAGAGATATGGGAGAAGCCGTTGTCCTTAACTGGGATTAGTCAGGCTGATTTACATGAGGGTGATGATTAGAAAGAAAATATAGCGCACGCGGCCTCATATGGGACTCGAAGAGAAGCTTGTGCCATTCAGGAAAACTGCAAAGGTTAGAAGGCCTGTTGGAATGCATTTGGTGTCACAACACGCAATAATTGCGACATTTTAAAAGACAATGGCGTCAAAATGACGTCGACAACACTTCCACGCTGTTCTCAGCAAATCCGTCTCCAGCCAATGACGAATAGTAATCTGCATATGTGAACTGCGAAGTAACGAAATAGTCTGAGAATATCTTACCGATTCGTTACACACAACCATGAATTAAATTAAAGGGACATTAGAGTAACGCTCCGATAACTGTACGGAACAACGTTCACTGTTGCTCATGCATCGAGAAAATGACGAATTATAAATCGCCATGTTTCGGCAATGTCGAATATACAGGTTGACCCACATAAATTGAGCCAAGGTTTTAAAAATGAAAGCAACTTTGGACACGAATGGAACCGAGTGCCTAATATTGGCACTAGCTTAGACTTACTCAGGCTATCTTGATTTTTCCCTTAACTGATTCATTAGCTTTGTTTTATTCACCAACTTTTTAAGTATTCGCTACTGATCACAAGTGTGACACGCAAAGTCGTAGAGCACCTTCAGAAACCTTACAAAAAATTGTTTCCTACACGATATGTCTCACGTGGTCCTTTTTTCCGCGCTCCAAAGAAAGTCCACGAAATATGAAAAATAGCACATGACAGGGAACTTGCGCTTAAGTCTGAATTGTGCACAAATGAGCACAATTCACACTTTTTGAGAGAGCATTGGAGGCCGCACCGGCAAGCATAACGGTCCGCTATGGTCGCCGCCTCCTGCAGGTCGGCGTCAATGTCGCCGAGGGAGCCCTGCGTGGCCCACAGTGTGATGTCATCGGCATACAGAGCATGCTGCACACTGGCGACAGCGCCCAGCTGGGCCGGTAGGTGCAGCATAGCCAAATAGAATAACAGGTAAGAGAGCACCGCGCCCTGTGGTGCACCCCTGGCTCCTAAATGAAAAGGACCATGTTCGTTATCCTGTATTCGAATGGAAGGTTGTCTGTGGGTCAAAAATTGCCGCATCTATTGAAAATGCTTTTGGGGGGAATGGAAATGGCATATATCGGCGGGCACCTGAACCGGGTCGTAAGGGAAGGAATAAAGGAGGGAGTGAAAGAAGAAGGGAAGAAAAAGGTGCCATAGTGGAGTGCTCCGGACTGATATCGATCACCTGGGGATCAATAACGTGCACTGACATCGCACAGCACACGGCCCCTAATCGTTTCGCCTCCAACGAAACAGTTCCGCCGCGTCGGGTTTGAACATGGAGAACTGAGGATCAGCAGCCGAGCGCCCCAACCTCGTAGCCACCGCGCCGAAGTTAGTTTGAAACAGGTGGGTGAGAATGATCTTATGGGTAACGTTGTCGAATGCTCCCTTACAATCCCAGGCGAGCACGACCTTGTCATTGTGGGACAATTCGGCGGAGTCGAGGACAGCCCGACTGAGTTGTAGCAGTACATACTGTGCAGATATGCGTGGGGAAACCCAAACACGGTGTCTGCGAAAAGGCGTCGGGATTGCATAAACTCGGACAACCTGTCGGATACCATCGTCTTCTTCAGTTTGCCCACACAGGAATTCAGAGAGATGGCATGGAGGTTGTCCGTGTTGATGGCCTTGCCAGCTTAAAGAATGAAGGTGACCAGGGCGGTCGTCCAGTCAATGGAGAGTGGCACATCCTTAAGCCGCACTCATTTAATGTTATTCAAAAGGATAGCTGTGGCTGCTCTGGCACTCCAACGTGCGGAACGCACGCTAAGCAGGTTTCTGCAGTTGGACACCAACGACACCTACGTGAAAGCGAGGTTGAGGTCCCCACTGACCCAGGGAGCCATTCCCCTCCAACAATGAAGCGACCAGAGGGAGTCAGTTGTGTACCCTTCCATTGGTGAAAATGAGGGGCTTCTACACGTTGTCAACGCCAATGAACGCCGGCGGCTCATTTGTTTTGTTTGGTTACTGAGGAAAGGAAATGGCGCAGTAACATTCTCGCATATCTCGCTGGCCACTAGAAACGCGCCGTAAAGGAAGGGAGAGGAGGGAGAGAAAGAAGACAGTAAGAAAGAGGGCTGAAAACTAGAATTTGAGGAAAGGCGCAGCGCGGCACAGCGGAGTAACACTTGTGGCTCGGTGCAACGTTTCGTACCCAGTACACTAGTGACGCTTAACTGAAATGCGCCACTGGCTAGGCTTCTGTAGCTTTTGATACAAAAGTTTATTTACACACGCGCAATTGAAACAGCAACGCAATTCATAAACATTCACACTAGGACAGCGGATTAGCAAACAAATTCGGGGGGCCAATTTGCTGACCTAAAGTGTGGTTAGGCGAAAGTCTTTAGAGCGTTGTTGCTGCTTCCATCGCTGACGTGTGGTTAAGATGTTAATGCACAATTCTTTGTGAATATTAAATGCTGGAGACACAGGAGTTCGTTTGGGAGGCATCCTTCTCATTCGACGCCTTCCCGCACTCTCCAGCGTCCTAGCAGGAGAGAACTACTTGTGCGTTGGCAGGAAATATTATATTGGAGCCACCTCCACGCGACAGCTTGTCTATTATTTAGGCCAACATCCAGTGGGGTAACAGTCTACGTCACAATTTATACTGGTCGGTGATCTCCCGTCAGTTTTGCTGGTGGTCATCGTATGCCCAGTGTGCGGGGGCCCGACGGCTACTCGACTGTTATACCTGAGCTACACGGGTACGTTGAACTGACATTCGAGTCGAACGGCATTCGAAACTTCGAATGGCATTCGGACTGGACGGACCGACACGGTGCTACACGACTATTCCAAAAGCATTCGAAAGCTTCAGTATTCTGCCGCCAAGCTACAGGGCGCTGCTGCCGTCAAGTTTTGTTTTAAACAAATATAGCAGCAACAATTAATTTGTATAGTTACAGTCCGCTATAAATTTGCTACTTTTAAAAGTAACATGTCATTTCTAATAAATTTTACTATTTATTCATTACTAAACGCCTCTGTTCTAACAGAGGCCCAAGCCCATAGCCGTGCCATTTTTTGTGTGCGGTCTGTTGGCTACATTGGGCTCTATCTCCTGCGTGTGTCGCAAAATACGAAAAAGTGCAATAAACTTCACTGAATAAAAAAAGCTCACTTAAAATGTACACACAGACGCACACGCACACAAAATGAAAAAACAAAACACAGCAAAAGCAACCGCACAAAGTGAAAAAACTGGCACCGGGCCAAAATGGCTGCCTTTCTTTCGTACGATGCGTTCCAGATTATGCGGTAAATATTTGCTTGCTAACAAAACTTCTGGAAAAGATCCGTGTAGTGTATATAAATAGTATTTAGAATTTCATCGTATAACGAACGTATTTGCTCTTCGAAACTTATGCTGCCACCTATGGCGCGAAGACGCTGCGGTAGAGAGTAGTCGCGCTTGCGCCTCGAAGGCATTCCAAAATCTCGAATGTCTCCGCGGAGCTCCGTCGACTCGAATGTCATGTGAACCGAATGCCGTTCAAAAACGTCGTGTAGCAGCGCAGGTTTGGCAGTCGAGTCGAATGACATTCGTATGGAAGGCATTCGAAACGCCCGTGTAGCACAGGTATTAGCTAGCGATAGCTCATGAGCCGCCTCATTACCAGGGACGGCAGCGTGCGCAGGTGTCATGTTAACTGAATTTTCCTATTCTACGTTTTTGGGTGAGGATTTTGGCCGCTTCCAGTGACGTCCTCCCCTTTCCATAATTTTAAACGGTGCTTTTGCTGTCGCTAATTTTAACCTTGGCATCCTTTCCTACACAAGCAAGCACTATCCCAACTTCCACCTCAGCCTCTATGTTGCTTCCTCGGATGGTCAGGGCGTTTTACATGCTACCAGAGCTTAGGGTTAACAAGGGGGTTGAACGCTGGAAGATAGGATTGAGCGGACGCAGCTTGTCTGCGCTTTGTGGATTTCTCGTCCTGTGTGCGCAAGATCCATTCGCAGTTCCACATTTTGGTCCGGATCAGACGTATAACCTCGAGAACTACTCGAGGATGCGCATTGATCCCAAGAAGTGACTTTCTTGGCATTATGCAGGAGTTTAAAGCCCAAGCCAAAACGTGGGATCGCTAAGCCTCGCAAGCATTTCGGCACCGGGCCCGGTGCCCGTTGCCGCGTTCGGCCTGACCAGCGAGCAGCAACTCCGCTACGGCTTCGATGATGGATGTGGACCACACCCACGGCTACGACCCCGGGTCTGGAGGATTCGGAAGTGTCCCGAGCAGCAGCAAACAAGGCGAGGCGAACTTTGGTAATTCACAGCCAGAACCTGAATGGAAGACGGTATACCTCAGGGCAGGACAGCGTGCACAAGGGCACTCGGCTCCGAAGGCATACGAAGATGACCTGAAGTCACCAGCAGCTGATCTCACGAGCCGCAAAAGGCCCACGAGACTGCCTGAACTCGACAAGTATGAATTTAAAGTGATTATCAAGCCGAAAGACCGTTTGGACCTAAAAACGTGGGGTGGGAGTGTATACCCACTTAGCGTCGCGTTCGAAAACGCATTACGTGGCAAAACGCTACGCGCCAAACCATACATCAGAGTTATTGAACAGCAAAACATCATCATCGCGGCAACTTCCCATGTCGAAGACTCCACAGTACTTGCGAAGATCGATCACATCAACCTAGACGGGAAAAAGTACCACCTCAATGCCTACGTGAGAACACTGCAAGACTAATGCAAAGGGGTGGTGCACGGGATTGACCCCAACGCATCAGACAGAGACCTAGAGAAAGACTTTTCCTCGGAAACCCATGAAATATTAGGCGTCCGAAGGCTCGGCAGATATAACTCGGCGGTGATACTTATCAGTGGATACAAAGTCCCTTTCTGTGTTACGTACGGGTGGATCGAGCGCAAATGTTTTCTTTATAGGAAAACTAGACCGTTTTGCGTACTTTGCGGCAGGGAAGGACATAGACCGGATGTCTGCCCCAGCCCAGCTGAATAGAAATGTGACTCGTGCGGCAAGCTGCATCCCGGGGAAGCTCACGATTGCACCCCAACTTGTGCGGCATGCCAGGGGAATCACCACACCTACTCAAGGGAATGCAAAGCAAAGTTTCTGGATCCCATCAATAAGCCTAGGAAACGACATTTGGGTGATCAGGTAGAGAAACCGACAACCAGTGGCACCAGCAAGAGCTACGCGGCAGCTGTACGCACCAGCCGAAAAGAGCAGTTCGAGAAGAAGGAATCCAGAAGAGTGGCCTCCAACTCTACGTCCAGGTCCAGGTCAAGATCTAAATCTAATCAACGTCGCAACTCCTCAGGCCGGTCCGGAACGGAAGAGTCAAGACATCAAAAGAGCAGGGGACCACCAGGTCGGTCTCCTTTGCACCTAAGGCGGATCCACCGGCACAGGAGGCGCCACGCACCCGAGAACGCGGACTGTCTTCTGAGAAGCAAGAAGACTCAAGATACATCGTAAAGGTGGGCTATGCTGGGTTGCCTCCATCCCTTCCAGGAAACGCGATATCTAAGGAGTTTAACGACCTGAAACCAGAAATTATTCAGCTAAAAAAACAGAGCGAGGCGTTGCGAGCTGAACTTAAATTGGTCAGGCTGCAGTCACAAACAACTCCCGACAAAACACCCGAAGCCCGGCCAAACTCCCGGTCAGTTTATGAGCGCCTCATTGCAGAGCTGAGGGCTGACAGAGAGGAGCAGGATAAAAAGTTCCTACAAGTTATTCAGATGGTCAAAAACGAGCTCGCAAACGAGTCCGCCAACACTAGGAAATACATAAACTCCGCGATTGCCACCGTCCAAGACGAATTCAAATCTAAACTCAACAAGTGCAACTTCCGAAATAGGAAATCCAAATATGCCGACAGGCACCCCCTTCCAGAAGAGGACGAATAAGGACCATGGCACATAGGGGACAGGACACAATAATTTGGCAATGGAAGTGTCGGGGATTCAAAAAGAAAAAAGCAAGAATTCAATTTTTCATCGACACGTCGGAGACGCCACCTGCTGTAATAGTACTTCATGAAGAAAATACGGTCATCAGCATGAAGGGGTAAAAAAACTTTCCAAGACGAGGATAGCCTAGGAATACTTGTTCACAATGAGTTTACCACAACGCTGCAAGAACCGCTAGCCGAAAATATCGAACATGCTTACATTGAAATTCTTCCCAAACACAGGGGAAAACGCAGTTTGCACATACTGAACGCGTACAGTAGCCCCAAGGACTCCTGTCGTCAGATAGCCACGCTATTTAATAATTTTATCAAGAGGGCAGGTAAGGACCCCTTCGTCATAGCCGGTGATTTCAATGCAACCAATCAAGCATGGGGATATAACTTTAACAGCCGGAAAGGTAGGAGGATCCTTGAGATCGCTAACAGAGAAGGGCTCACAATTTTAACGGATCCCCTGCAACCCACCAGAGTGGGTATTAGCGTCAGCAGAGACACCTGTCCAGATCTCACGCTTGTGAAAAACTGCCTGCAGGCCACCTGGTCTAACACTGGCGAGTCCCTGGGCAGTGATCACTTCATCGTCTCCTGCACTGTTCAGGGAGTTAAATGTCGTAAACCATTTGTCAAGGCTAAGATTGTGAACTGGGACAAGTGGAGAGAGGAAATCGCAAGCTGAAGACCAAGATTGCGGAACTCACCAAAGAAGCGGATGACTACGCACATAACCTCGCTAACCAAAACTGGCTCAAGCTGTGTGATGAGCTCAACGGTAGAATGGGCACGGCTAAAGCATGGGGACTCCTCAGATCCCTTATCGAGCCAAACTCAAACCGGAAAGAGCAAACAGACACGCTCTGTAACGCCTTGCACAGCTATAAAGGGGACAACGAAGCCCTCATTGCAGAACTTGCACGGAAATTCCTCGATCTGGGATCCTCGTACCCTCTCCCTGCGTATACCGGTGCACCCAATGAAGAGATGGACCAAGACTTAACGGTTGATGAACTGAGGGCGGAGCTTGACGTCATGCGTAAGAACACCGCTCCTGGACCGTAGCAGATAAACACCAAGATGCTCTTTAATATGGATGACATCTCCTTAAGAAAATTAGTGAAATACTTCAACACGCAGTGCTGGAACAAGGTCCAGATCCCCGACTCCTGGAAATTGGCTTTAGTGCGATTTATTCCCAAGCCGAAAAAACCATGCGGTATTGATAATTTACGACCGATCTCTCTGACATCGTGTCTGGGTAAACTGTTCGAGAGGGTCATGAACGCCGGACTGAAACGACTCCTGAGGAATAGTGATATCCTCCCTGACACGCTGTACAAGTTTAGAGAAAAGCTGTCTACGCAGGATATTCTCTTCCGTATCAGAGAGGATATTCTGGACAACCCCGGGGAGATGTCAGGTCAAGGCCATCCTTGCGCTCGATTTAAAAGGGGCATTTGACAATGTCAACCACCAGGGAATATTGGATGAGCTTAACAGCATCAACTCTGGTGACCGCACATATAGTTACGTGAGGGACTTTCTCTCCAATAGAAAAGCGTCAATAAGTATTGGTGATCGGACCTTTTCTCTGTTCAATCTAGGTTCCAAGGGCACCCCGCAGGGAGCGGTCTTGTCTCCGCTTCTCTTCAACCTGGCCATGCGTGGGCTACCAGAGAAGCTAGACCGCATCCAAGGCACTGAGTACGCTATATACGCCGACGACATTACGATCTGGTGTTGCAGCGGTAATGATGGGGAAATTCAAGTCCGGCTTCAGGAAGCAGCGAATGTCGTGTGCCAGCATGCGGCGAGGCATGGGTTAACGTGCTCTCCCAAGAAATCAGAGTTACTCCTGATCGACTGTGGCAAGAAGCAGAATACGGGGCTTTTGCCGTCCACTCCCGCTGTCGCCATTACGGTCCAGGGTATGAGAATTCCGATCTGTAAAGAGGTCAAGATCCTGGGAGTCATCATACCCAGCCGCAACACTGACACCACTATAAGAAGACAGCTCCAAGCATATTCCGAACAAGTCTCTAGAATGATACACCGGCTAATCAAGAAAAGAAATGAGCTAAGTGAGAAGGAGGCCCTAAGATTAGTTCAGGCTTTCATTCTCTCTAAACTAACATACGCCACCTCGTACTTACGGCTTAGCAAAAAGGAGAAATACCAACTAGATGTTATTATTCGAAAGACAGTTAAGACGGCGCTGGGGCTCCCTTTATGCACATCCACTAAGCGCTTATTACAGCTGGGGATCCATAACACCATCGACGAACGAATAAAGGCCCACCGTGTAAATCATATTGTCAGGCTCTCAACATCTAAGCCTGGCAGGAAAATATTACAGAAGCTGAGAATCAGTCCACCCCGGGAAGTCGCTGACAAGATCGACATGCCCATGCAGATGAGATCACACATCCCCACTCACCCCATACCAAAACGCATGGATGAGGAATACAACAGAGGACGGAGACTAGCCAGAGCTAGACACCTCTCTTAGCGCTGGGATGAAAACAAGGACACGATCTACGTCGATGCGGCTGGGCCCGTTAACGGAGTCGCGGCAATTGCAGCAGTTTCACCCCGGGGGGATATCATTGCAAGCAGCTTTATCCAAGCGGTGGATACCACATCGGCTGAAGAAGCAGCTATCGCACTAGCGATATCAAAGAACAGCGAGGCAACGGTTATGTCCGACTCACAAGCAGCGCTACGCAATTACCTCAGAGGCCGCGTTGGCGCTCCGTGTTGAGAAATTTTGTAAAGGTCTAATCCTTCCAACATCCAGGTCTTCTGGACGCCAGGGCACCTCTCAACGACGGGCAATGAGGCGGCCAACACAGCTGCTCGAGCTCTCCTCCTCCGAGCATCTGGCACGCAGCCTCTCTCTGACGCAGTTGATAACCCCTCACCCTTACTAAGCTACGCAGAAATTGCAGAGTACTATAGGATCACAAGAAGGAAATATCCTCTTCCTCACAAAGCTCTAAGGAAATATGAAGAGCACATAATCAGGCGACTACAAACTAATACTCTGCCCAATCCTTAATTAATGAGTAAATGGTACCCAGACACCTACGATTCGTCCTGCCCCTTCTGTGGAGCAGTTGGAACACTCTTTCACGCGGTTTGGGAATCTCAAGAAAACCCTGACTTGGACAGCAATCCCGATCCGACTTTTGAGCGCTGGGAGGCAACCCTTCATAGCCACAGCCTCCTCGACCAGAAATCGCTGGTTGAGAGGGGCCGGATTATGATGGCGACCAATGGGTTCTCATATTGAACCCACCCAGTTTTTATGCTCTGAATAAATGCTTTTCCTCCTCCTTAGGGATAACAATCAGTGCAAACACCGTGGGGCGAGAGGGACCCTCGACCACATAATTTGGGCGAGCCCACAATCCCCAGGGGTGGGACAAAATACAGAAGAGAGAAGCCTTGGAGAACTTGCTGCAAAGCGCGATACTACCATCCAGCGACGCACCATCCATCTGGCGCAAGAGGCCGCAACAATCCTAAGGCTGCCTCCCTGCCGCTAATCCGCGAGCGCACGACTCCCCGTCTTCTCAGGCCTGGGTGCCAGGGGCGGTGAGGAAGGCGCCTTTTTCTTATGGAAATAAAAGTTATTTCAATCAGTCAATCAACCAACCAATCAATCAATTTTCTTTACCTGCGAAAATTTCTAAACACAATTTGTTCCGGACCGTGACAGCCGCTGCGCCTTTTCGTTGCTGTGGCATGTCCCTTGACTCACATCGCCGGCACTCGCTCGCCAGTGTCAGCGTTCCCGTCGCCATCAACTGCAGCAACGCTTTCAAGCGTCCCCCCAGAGGCTGCTTCCAGGCTGCTGCTCCTTCCTGCCGTGCCTGAGCCCGTTCCGGGGAGTCAACAGAGGACGCTACCACCTGCTACGGCCAGGGGTGTCTCCAGCGCGGTTGCCACCCATCCGGGTGGTGCTCCCAACGCCAACAACACCGGCATCATCTCGACGGGCGCTTGGACCTGGAGCTTGTACGATGCAGCCAGCGAAGCCATCCCGAGCACGTCGAACGCCGCTAGCAACGCCAGCCCAAGCACGCCGAACGCCGCCTCGACGCCGGCTACGGGATCCATACAACGCCGCGGCCACACCGAACCAACCGTGAGCACGAACGCCGACCGCTAATAATAGAACACTAGTAGCAGTGTGCCCGAGTCGTGTGTATTTATAGTCTTTGTGCTTTGTGTTAGTTTTGTGTTCTAGTGTGTGTGCCACGAAGGGTTATTAAATGTGCGATTGTGTGGATACACCCGTCGCCTAGTCCATTCTTTTGGTCCGAGTGTTCTCCGGGGAGATCCGTGACAGCAAGCTGTTGGTGCGCACATCCAAGATGCTCGTTCAGGTTGACAGTTTCTCCGATGCCCCCCAGCTTGCTGTATGCAACACGCCATTCCCCACAAGTGAGCAGCTGTATGTGGAAGCTGCCACGCACATCGAGCTCGCTCCACAACTCCACGCTCCACTCCACAACTTGGCACACGGTAGTCTGTGAAACAGTTCTCAGGTGTTCAAAGATGGCTTGAAATGTGCCCATGCCACAGCATCATTACGCGATTATCAGTAGGCTCGGTATTTTCAGCTTTTAATCGAAAAACACTGATAAACATCCGCTGGTAAATATAATATGGCATAGGTTAGAACCGAAAAATTCCACTTTTTGGTTTGTTCATTCTGGCCTGGGACCCATACTCAACAAAACACTTCCCATTTGCTTCCTTTCACAGTACAGAAACAGGCCAGCAGGCACACAGAAAAGCGGCCCAGGGGAAGGGGGGGGGGCACTTGAGGCTCTGCCGTGCCAGCCGCCGAAATGAACCCGCTAGCATCTCCGTTGCTCTAGCAATAAACAATTTGCAATCTGTAAGTCAGCTTCTCTCCAAGGCTTGTTTTTCCAACAACAAGATCTCAGTCCCTGATGACACTTCCTCATTCTTCATGGAATTAGTACTAGGAGGCCAGGTAGGAAAGCTGCCAATGAATTCAGCTGATATGAACTGATCAACAGAAGGAGTGTACGGACGAGTGCAATATGAAAGAGTTCGAGTCAGAGTTCTACAGTTGCCACCAGTACAAGGTGAGTGCCGTTATCATCCCTCATATAAGCACAGCAGCGATCGAGGAGCGCTCAAGGTAACACCGGCGCAACTTAGAGATGTACTTGACGACATCAAGCTTTTCCAAAACTCGAGGAGCGATTCACGTAAAGGTATGTTTCTGGTCACATAGAGCAAAAGTTCGAGTCAAGGCATGTTAATCAATTTGTCCATTAGCCTAGTACCATCTGCACCTCATTTAGATTTCAGTGCAAGCTAGGAGAAATATAGAATCAAAGAGTGCACATATGAGAACAGCATAAAAAATGATGTTTCCTTTCACCACTACAAAATTTCAGTTCCTACAGATGAAAAGTTAAACAAAAGTGTAAACTTTTATATGAAATCTAAAATGACAAAGAAGGTCGCCTGTTCCTAATTAGTCAGAAACATGAAGGCAATAAGGCACCCAAAACCCACGCAACAGACAAAACATGTAGCTAAGTTTAACATGAAATGTTTCACATAAAATGCAAGAGAGCTTTTTGTCAAAAGCAACACAGGAAGGCGTGCCTCTCACTGCTACTACAGACAGTTATAGGTTTCTTGGCCTCGTATTCTCTCCAATCGTACCTTTTACTAATCATAAAGAAGCATTTAAATCAGCAAAGTTTTTATCCTGCTTGAACTTTCTAATTAGGACCAAACTAACATTTCAGAATGATAATTTATTTCTTAAAGCAGCTAAGCAAGTTCAACACATTTCTGGTTTAAATATGAGACAGTGATTAGAAGGTTAACGCATCCATTGCCCATGCATACTAGTGAGCTGTCTGCTTTCATGCAGCAACCATTACCTATATACATGTCTGAATCAATGTACTGAGTCAAGATCATGTGAAAAGTGTAGGCTTACTAGTTGTCCTGCATTCCACAGGTACTTTTTGTAAGGGCCGCGCTTTCTGCTTGGATCTATCTTTGAGTGGCAACGAAACCACAACAGTTCTTGTACCTGCCGGAATAAGTGCAAAGTGTTTGAAATAGCTTGTCAAGCATATTGTACCCTAGACAATGTGACAAAACATTCGAGCGTAAAATCTATACACCTTTCATGCACTGGCAAGTTTTTTTACTTGAACAAGCAATAAAATTATACGATAGAAAAAAATTCAGACATACTCTGTAACAAAACTGCCACGCCATACTCATGGTAATATCACAAATAAACTTTTACAGGACGCATGTTTTCAGAAAAAAAAACGTTTATAGCTCTGCCTCGCGAAACAGCCGTGTGATATTGCCAGCGGATAGAGCATGTACGCACACGTCCCGTTAACTTTTGGCCCTCCCAGTACATGAAATAGAAACCCGAAACAGTATTGTGGCCATGCATTTCCGAACACGTGGTGGGTCATTTGTGCTCGAGCCGCGCCAGGCGGCGCAAAATATACAAAACTTTAACGCACGTAGCGGCTGTCACAGGTAATCACTTCGTTCAAGTGCTGCAGCCCAGCGAAACGAATGATAAAAGCCTAAGCGCAGTGGCAGAAACAAAGCAGGTACGCACGTTAGTACGCTATTTGTCACGCAGCGCACCGCTCTAGCTCTCCATAAGCATGCTCACTTACGTCGCTGAGTTGTTCACGCTGGTGTACTCCAAGTGTTGTTCGTTGAGCAGGCCGACAGGCGTAGACACAGTACCATGAATCGCTGTGCCTGCCGCAGGAACAACTGTGCGCAACGAACACACCGAACTTAGGGTTCTTAGGGTGCACCGATGCGCGCGGCGCGCGCCAGGCGCGCGCATCGATTGAGGCACCCTAACCGAATTATAGAACCAAGAACCGAACGCCGCCAAGCCCGTTTTGGATTTGGATGTGGATAGAAGACATCTGGAGAAGGCTCCGCCAAAGGCTTTAAAAAGAAGTAAGAACACCAAATTTTAGTTTTGTAGTATGTAAGGGGATGCACAGCAAATTACTAAACACGAAAAGTAACGTGGATTGCGCTAAACAACAATAAACATTTCTTAAATCAGTTTTTTAGGTTGTTTGGTTTCGGTTTCGATCTTTGTATGGCAGTTGTGATGCCACAGATGAATTCAACTCATGTATGTACGGTGCACAAAAACTGCAGAAAACCGGTCGCTGCTTAGTTCGTTTTCGCAAGCCCGTCATATTTCATATAATCATATTTCATGCCGCACGCGGCCAAAACAGACCAAAACGCGTCCGCTTAGATGACTGAAACCGAAACCATATGAGAAAAAAAACGCATCAGCGCGCGTCATGTTCTGGCAGTTTGGCGGTTAGACTACGGTGCCTTCAGGCCGTTGGGTATTTGCGCTCGTTCAATGTTGTCCAGGTTTGCCCAACGTTATAACCGTCTAAACGTTGGATTTTCTTTCATCCGTGCGCGGCCTTTTTTCTACAATGGACCGTTACGGCCTGGTGTTTTTTGAAGATGAGAAGACATATGATGTCTTGAACATGAATCGCATCAGCAGCAAGTCTGGCGAAGACCTTGCCGAGGGATGCGAAGTTGCTGTGCAGTGGCGAAATGAAGGGTCGTTTGCTGCTACACTCATCGGCGTTTCAGGTAAGCCCTGATATTCATATCGCTCTTTAAGACGTATGTTTGTGCAATTCTAAATTACCTGCAGGCGTGTGCTCAGTTACTTACTGGTGCTGGCAGCTTCATGTGCGTGTATAGTTCCCGATTCTAGGCAAGGCCAATTTGAACAAAGGGCGCTCGCGGAAAAGGATTGTGCAGCGATGTATTGCGGCGGTAATTTTTACGCCAAGGTAATTAAACTACCATTTGCCCCGAATCAGCATGCAAATGCTCTTATTCGAGAAAGGGATTTTTTTTTTGTAGTGCTTACATCAATGTGGAAAATCTGCTACGTGTGCTGAAGGTCTCGGGTTGTAGGCATTGAAGAAGAAATAGTTCTTTATTGAGTGCTGCGCATTTTGTACTTGCTCCCAACCAAAAATTATCTTGTTAATTTAAGAGGACGAACACAAGCTCGTGCGGAAAATGGAAAAAATGATTTCACTTCAGAACAAGACTGCACGAATGGAGTCCGGGAAAAAGGCATGATATTGTCTCCTTATTTCTCGGTAGCGCTGTACGTTCTCGGCTTTGTTTGTGTGTGTACGCGCGCGTGCGTGCGAGCGCGCCCGCGTGTGCATGCATAGACACCTGCAATTATTTTTTTCGCCATTATCCACTCTGCAGTAACTGGTACTGCATATATAAAAAAATATTGTTTCTAATCTGTATATTCTCCCTGCTTTCCTGGACCGCAGCACATACAAGGCTTTGAGATATGAAACAGTGATTGCATTTGTGATTGGGCAGGTCTAAGACGTGATTTAAATTTTATTTGCGTTAATATTTTCTGCATTTCTCAACGGCACCTCTAAGGTGTCTTTTGTTACTGGTTCAAAACAGTGCATGCCACTTAGCAATAAATGTACGTGCTGTGTTTGTTGTGTGGTGAAAAAGCAAAGAAAAATAATGCTCTTGCTCCATAAAGCAGCCGTAGACTGGTACTCTTCATCTACCATGACAGGAGAGACAGAAGCAGAGGGAACACCGCCTTGCAGGCAGTAAAAAGTTTTCAAGATAACCATGACAGGCATACCAGTTACACACAGCAGGTTACCTTCTTGACCATGTGGTGTTGTATGTGAAGTATTATTCAAATGTAAGTCAGGAATGCACTCAGTTAAGAATGAAAGTGCCCATGTAACAAAAGGTATATGGGGGTCAAGGGTGGCCGACCTGTATTTGGGAGTCACCACTAAGTTGGCCTTATTCAGATTAGGTTGGGCACCTATAATTTTGGTCAACTTCGGACGAAGTCAAATTTCAGGTGTCTGGTGGGCCAGATTTTGTGGGTAGACCACCTCAATTTGTAAGTCATCACTGAGTTGGCTATACTTAAATCATGTGGACACCAATCTTTGTCAAATTCTGACAAAGTCCAGTGCTAGGGGTCCAGGTAGGCCAGGTTTGGGATTGCAGGCAGACACATTTTAAGCAGACACTTTTATGAGGCATGAGCCTATTATTGCTTGCACATAAAAAAAAATCTCTGCCTGTGCCACAGGGTGCTAGAGGCAGACTGCGCTGTTACTGCCAGTGAAGCATTTTTCTTTGTTTTCTTCTATGCACCCAAGTTCACTGTCGCAAAAACACAGTTGAAAATCGCTCTATAAAGAAAGCTTTCCTATATACCTTATTGTCTGTTCTGCAATCTCTTGGGGCTGTAAGGCATTCAGAGTTCATGACCAGTAGCCGTCTAGCTTTTTTTTAGATTTTGGCAGCTCTATTTTTATGCAATGTTTGCAAAGATGTGTTGAAATTGTTTTCTTCTTTAATATTATTAAGAAGAAAGAAAGAAAGTTTATTTCAGCAGAGCAGTTACAGCATCTGCTGCAGGGGCAGAGGCTAAAGGCTGTGGCGCCTGACGAGGCCTCTGTCCCTCTGCAGTCGACGGAAGTGCAATACAAATTTGAGCATAACAAGAAGGTAAGTCACATAATTAAAACAAATGTGGGTAAATTATGCTATTATAACCACAACATTAACACAATATGATAAGTACAAAAAAAATGCAAGGATATTATACAGAGATTTTGTTCAGTAGACAATACATTGAAGGACACTTATTACAAAAATAAAGTGAAAAACCATAGTACAAAAGAAGAATACATCCTGAGTATGCATGTCATATGTACTCGTCACTCCCCGTACAAAACACCTGATATTATTAGGACATCTTTAATGTGCTTTTTGAATGTGCTAATATTAGATGCGAAATTCAAGTTACCTTCAAGTTTATTAAGAATCGAAGCCATTTGATAAGGAACTGTTTGTTTACCGTAATTGGTTCTAGTTTTTGGTATGCGTCTTTTATTGTGTCGGAAAGGATAAGTGGAGTTTTCTTCCCTGTCACAAATGTGCAGCTTCCGGAGTTGTACGAACTGAAGTAGTTTATAGTAGTATAGCTGATCAGTCCTCAGCATTTTATATTTTAAGAACAAAGGAGAAGTTTGTAGGAGCTGGTAACGTCCATAATAATTTTCATAACAACGTAATATCTTTTTCTGCAGTATTATGAGCTTATTGTAATTGCCCTTTGTTGTGGTTCCCCACACCATCATCCCATATATTAGTTTTGAATAGAACAGGGAGTTGTACAACAATTGTTTTAGCCATAGAGGAATTATGTGCCCTACTTTGTATAAACATCCTACGGTTCGTGCTAGTTCATTTGTTAGATGATTCACATGTGGCGTCCATGACAATTCTTCCTGGAACCATACGCCAAGGAATTTTTGTTCTTTAACCAAGGAAAGACATTGGTCATCAAACTTAAGTGTTATTCTTTTGTGCAGTGGTTTGTTAACTGGGCGAAATACGATAAATGTTGTCTTTTTTGAATTCAGTTCTAGCATATTTTCCTTCAGCCAGCTGGACAAGTGCACTAGATAGTTATTTACTTTGGTTTCGAGTGCTGTTATCTCATGCGATGTGAAAAAAATATTAGTGTCATCTGCATACATAATGATCTCTGGTGATTCAGGTATTTTCACAATATCATTAATATACGCGAGGAAGAGCAACGGTCCTAATATCGCTCCCTGTGGGACACCCTGAGTTAGTTTTAACTGTGATGAACTTGAGCCATTAATGAGTACTATTTGATATCGATCATAAAGATAAGAAGATAGAAGTTGCAGGGCAACACCACGTACACCGTACATAGATAATTTGTGTAGTAAGATGTTGTATTGTATAGAATCGAACGCCTTTTTAATATCGAGAAAAAGTCCTACAGTGTATTTTCGATCCTCAATGTTAGAAATTATTTTATCCTTAATGTATAACAAAGCCTGCTCCGTTGATTTCCCTTTTCGAAAACCATATTGACTTTCTGTAATAATGTTATGTTTATCAAAAAATGACACTAATCGGTTATGAATGACACCTTCAAAAATTTTTGAAAGCGTTGGCAGGACGGATATAGGGCGGTAATTTGCTAAGTTTTCAGGGCCCGCGCCTTTATATATAGGGGTGACTCTTGCTACCTTTACACTTTTGTGGAAAGACTCCTGTGGACAACGTAAGATTTATAATAAAGGCCAAACTAACGGATATCACTGCGGATATATACTTCAACTCAATCGGGCCGATGACATCGATTCCAGCCGCAGCATTATTTTTAAGCTTCTTTATTAACATTTCTACTTCGTGAGGAGTTGTTGGGCGCATATAAATTGACTCGCATAACGGTGCTATGGTCGATACTGACTGATCAGTGCAATTCTTTGTTGTACAGGCATTCGAGCCTACTTTAATAAAATGCATGTTCATAGCATTGGCGAGAGCATCACCGCCCACAATCTTGCCATCAATGGTGATTTCAGTAATATTTAAACACTTTTTAGTTCTTCCAGTGAGTGTATTTACTGCATCCCACACCTTTCTAGGATTTTCTCTTATGCTATCGAATTTACTATGGAAGTATTCTGCCTTAGCTTTCTTCAGATCGGATGTTAGTGCGTTCCGGTACTTTTTAAATTTCAAAAATAAACCTGGGTCTCTTTTGTGCAAAAATTCGTGGTACATTTTGTCCTTTGTTTTTATGCGGCTGTAAAGAAGTGAAACAACACTGCCGAAAGAAACAAGATTACAACCTTCTAGCTTCTATCAAGGAAGCCCACGAAGTGGATCTGCACAAGAAAATTGAAGATTTAAGGAAAGAAAATGAACATTTGCAGGGGCAAGTAAGGAAATACAAAAGTAAGTTTGTTCTGTTAGATCAGTGATTTTTTGGAAAGAACAATTGCAGTCAATAATACACCTATCAGACTTTTAACCTTGTGTTTGGTGCATGATAGCCTCAGTTGCTTATGCGCCTTTAAAACCAAAACACAACAACAACAACAACAAAGCAACCTGACTGCTTGGGCCGCATGTTAAGTTTTAGCGCGGCACATAGCTGTAGTTGGCTATGGTGTCGCATTCTTTGCCGATGCAATGTATACATTCCTGCCCAAACCATGGTTTCGATGCTTACTGTTATCGCATAGAAAGTTTTACAAGAATATATGAATATTTTCGCACTTTTTTCTGGCAGTAGACTGTTCTGAGCAAAACATATACGTACATTTGCACTTGGGCTATTTCCTGCATTACCTGTGTTAAATAATTTACAAGAGAACCCTCTGCCAACTTTTTTCCCTTTATACTGCTTTCTATCAAGGTTTGCTAAAGTGCGTGGTATCGTTTTGGCACTAGGGCTCGACGGCTATCTCAAAAGAGCTGAAAAGCTCGTCAAGGAACAGGAGAAAAAATATTGCCCTCGGCAACTACCCATCATGGACGAAGCTTGGCCATCTGGAGAAGAATCAACAGATGCTTCAACACTACCACCTGACGATAACAGTGACGCACAGGCCGCTAAAGATCCTGGAGAAGGTGCTGTGGGACCAGTACACAATGAACAGCAGGCACCTGGAGTCAGCACAGCTGCGACACCTTCTAACGTGACCACGTCATCACAGCTGCGGCACACAAGGAGCGACCCTGGAATAAGTACTCTGTGCGCAATGTTTCTGCCTGAAGGTGCACTCCAGTGTGTTGTACTGGACATGGCTATACCATGAAGCTTTGCACTCTCTGCTCTTGTCTGGAGGTTATTTCTCTGGTATTCTTGAATTTTGAAGGCATTTTTGATGCCTTTTTCTTCACATCTGTCACGCTTCATAAATATATCTTGTGGCTGTAACGAACACCTAGGCAAAAAATGTCTTGGCTTAAACAAGTATGGAATACAGCCCTACTGAAAAAATATGCAATGCAGTATTTTCATACAGCTTGTCAGTAGGTAGTAAATTATTTATTTATTTATTTATTTATTCATTTATTTATTTATTTATTTTATTATTTATTTATTTATTTATTTATTAGAGATACTATCAGTCCGGTCAGGACCAAGATAGGAGCGATACAGGGTACAGATTACAAAGGCGGAACACGACAAACAAAACACCAGCACCATCCAGTCTGTGCCAAGTTTTAACATATCAAAAAATGGAACTGACCTCTAAGCAACAAAGAAAAATGCGCAAAAATATCGCTGCAACGAAACAGAAAACAATGTGAAAACACCATGCCCAACACAAATGCAAGGCGCATTATATCAGGCACTATACCAACAATCACGAACTCCGGCAGAGAACACATCCACACCCGATGCGAGCACCACATTCTCTGGCAGTCTGTTCCATTCTCTCGCTGTGGACAGGAAGAAGGAATGCTTGTAGCAGTGCTTAGAAAACTTCTGTTCTTTTACGTGTCTGCAATGTTTACCCCGAGTGATACGTGAAGTAGTTTCGCTTATGTATCGCTGCTTATCGATATGTACCATGTTGTTCATAATCTTATAGAAAAGAATGAGTCTTTTTTGTTTCCGGCGACATTGAAGAGGGCGCAAGTTCGCTAAAGTGTAAAGTGGGGTTACCTGATCTTGTCTTCGGAAGCGAGAATAGATAAAGCGAAGTGCACGTCGCTGCACTCGCTCCAGTTCAGCTGCAAGTGTTTGAGTGTAGGGATCCCACACCTCACACGCATATTCCATTATCGGGCGTACGAGCATCTTATAAGCCGTATGTTTAGTGTCCTGTGTAGCATGCTTAAGTGACCGCCTAATGAATCCTAATCTTTTATTTGCTTTAGCAACAATGTTATGTACGTGAGTGTTCCAACGCAGGTCTGAAGTAATTGTCACTCCCAGGTATGTATATTCTGTTACTCGATTAAGTTTGTTTTCTTGTAATGAGTAGTCAAATTCGAGTGGCTGATGTTTGTGTGTGATTGTCATACATACTGTTTTACTGGGGTTTTAAGACATTTGCCACTTTCTACACCATTCGCTAATGTTGAGCAGGTAACCATTAAGCTTAACTTGATCTTCAACTGAATTAACATTAGTATAAATAATGCAATCGTCTGCAAATAATCTGGCCTTGATTTCTGAATCTTCAATGAGGTCGTTTATGTAAACAAGAAACAATAACGGTCCGAGTACCGAGCCCTGTGGCACTCCCGTTGTCACGTCACACACTTGGGATGCGCTCCCGTCAATACTTACAAATTGCCTGCGGCCCACAAGAAAACTTTCCAGCCAACGAACTATATTTGAGTTTTTGAGTACTGATTTAAATTTGCTTAAAAGTTTTCTATGATTTACCTGATCGAAGGCTTTCCTAAAGTCTAGGAATATTATGTCAATTTGCCCTTTCTGGTCAATGATTTCGTTAAAATCATGCAAAGTTTCTGTTAATTGTGTAACCGTTGACATGCCCTGTCGAAAACCATGCTGACACCTATTCAAGAATTCGATATCTGTTAAGTATTGTCGAATGTGCTTTGAGACAATGTGCTCTAGAAGCTTACAACAGGTTGACGTTAGTGCGATGGGACGATAATTACTGACCGTTTTTGAATCTCCAGTCTTGAGAATAGGAACTATTTTGCTAGTTTTCCAATCATCGGGAACCGTGCTTGTTGATAGTGACTTCCTAAACACTAGTACGAGGTATCTAGCTGACCATTCTGCGTATCGCTTCAAAAACAGGTTAGGAATATCATCAGGGCCCATTGATTTTGATGTTTTTAGGCTCAACAATAAATTCAGTACGCCTTCTATCGATAAGCTAATGTCGTCAATTGCGCGTGTTTCAGCAGCGAGCCTAGTATCCGCTGGCTTGTTATCGTCTTCACCGAAAACACTTGCGAAGTATCTGTTGAAAAGATCGCACATTTCAGTCTTTTCACTTATAGGTCCGCTCTCTGAGCTTATCTCCGCGACTTTTTTCTTTGGTACTGCCAAGTGTCTCCAAAACTTTTGAGGTGATTCTCGTAGAAATTTTTCCAATGTAACGTTATAAAATTTCAATTTAGATTCCTTTATGTGTGACCTCATATTACTACTTAGAGCTACCATGTCACTCAACGCAGCCGGATCGAGTGTGCGTCGGTACTTTTTCCTACGCCTGCCGATTTTTCTTTTTAGTTGAATAATGTTCCTTGTTATCCACGGACTGCACGCACGTTTCTTTTTTGTAACCAGTGGCACATAACGAGTTATGCACCTATGGACTAAAGATTTGAATTCTAACCATAGTTCATTAACAGTCACTGATTCGTTACAGCTTAGTTCTTCAAACGGGCCAAAGCAGTAATCTAGCTCGTCAAGTACGGCGGTGTCGTCTGCCCTGTTAAAATCTCTGTAAGATGACACTTCAATCGTTTTCTTTCGAAAAGAGGCAAAGGACAATTTCATACTAACTGAACAATGATCGGAAAGACCAGGCAACACTTCAACCTCCACCGACTGTGACAAAAGACCTTGAGTTAGAAAAAGAAGGTCTAAAACTGATTTGCTGTTATCCTGTACTCTTGTGTACTCTCGTACTACCTGCTGAAGCCCATGAGAAAAGCACAAATCTAGAAGACCGAGCGCTGCCTCTCGTTCACGTTGCCCCGGCATCATTTCATCCTATTTCACATCCGCAACGTTAAAATCCCCCGCGATTATCGCGTTTTTGTTTTGAATTCGCAAATGGTGTAGAAAGTCGTTCAATGCATCAATGACGTCTGAAGTTGCGCCCGGAGGACGATACACAGCGCCAATTAAAATTTCATGTGTTCCGCGATAGACTCGGCAAAAAGCGGATTCGATGTTATGAGGGCCTGAAATAACCGTGTGCTGTATCGTATTGTCAATGAAAATAGCTACGCCTCCCCCTCGGCTGCTGCGGTCAAATCTGATAACGCCATACCCAGGGGGGCATATCTCCGTATCCAAAATATCAGGGTGAAGCCAAGTTTCCGTGACAACTGCGACATCAGGTTGGTGTTCTAACAAAACGTGCTCCAGCTCCTCTACCTTATTAACAAGACTGCGTGCATTTATGTTTAGTATATGAAATTCATTTCCGCTTGTCTGTCAGTCTTGAACAGATGGAGAAGCACTCCCCCGGGGTAGGCGTAGAAGCACTCTCTCGGGCAGACGTGGAAGCATTTGATAGCGGCTGATGAACCTCATAACGTTCGCTTGTAACATCATTCCAAGCATACATGACACCCTCTATTTTCAGCTTGTCCAAAATTAAACCCACTTTTTGTCCGTTCTTTCGGTTATCAGCAGCACTCTTCCAAAGGTTTTGCCTTCTGTTCCTGACGATAATTGAGAAATCTTCGTGAACGGAAAAATTTGTATCCTTCAACTTCTTGGTATTTTTTAGTACTTCTACCTTTTCATTGTAGTTGCCAAAACGCACAATTACAGGCCTGCGACGCTCTGTGCTTGGTCGTCCTATCCTATGATACGTTCGATGCTCACCACGGAAACGCCCAGTTTTTCATGAAAAACACCGCTTACTACACTGGTTTTTAGCTGTTCGTACGTTTCATCTGGAACCTCACGAATACCGTGAATGACAACATTGTTTCGACGAGAACGATTCTCGAGGTCGTCGATCTTTCTCAACATGTTATCCATGCTTGCACGCAAACTAGATAGTTCTTTCTCAGACTCCTCAAGCCTTTTAGCCAATTCGGTCACATGAGATACCACCGTTTCCATGTTAGACAGCTTATGCTTCATTTCTGATATATCCGCCTTGATTTCGTTTTGACCATCAAGAATAGTTTGTAACAAAGCCGCCGTGTCGGGCCCCGGGTTCGTTTCAATATCGCCACAACACAGCAGAATGCCAGAAATGACATCGCAACACTCAACAGCAATAGACAAGAGGGCATGTGGGCTCGGCAGCACTAGCAAACCAGGACAATCGTCCCTAATACTGTTGTAATAACGTTTTTCACTAACCTGGAGAAGGGTGAGAAGTGAATTGTTCATTCTGTTCGCGCCGGTGCCGCCAAGCCCACTGCCGAAATCAGGGACAGGCAGGTTCAAGGAAAACGCCTCCGCCGATAATGTCGATGCTCCTGGTGCTGTGCCGACGCAGCGGTTGCCGGTCCATTGACATTCGTCAAAGCTTGTTGCAGCCGCTCCTGTTTCTTGTGCGGCGCAAAGGAAAGCCGTGTTCCACGACACGTTGACGAGGCCATGTTCCGGTAGAACTTGTGCAGAATAGGCCACCACCTGGAGAAGGGTGAGAAGTGAATTGTTCATTCTGTTCGCGCCGGTGCCGCCAAGCCCACTGCCGAAATCAGGGACAGGCAGGTTCAAGGAAAACGCCTCCGCCGATAATGTCGATGCTCCTGGTGCTGTGCCGACGCAGCGGTTGCCGGTCCATTGACATTCGTCAAAGCTTGTAGCAGCCGCTCCTGTTTCTTGTGCGGCGCAAAGGAAAGCCGTGTTCCACGACACGTTGACGAGGCCATGTTCCGGTAGAACTTGTGCAGAATAGGCCACCACCTGGAGAAGGGTGAGAAGTGAATTGTTCATTCTGTTCGCGCCGGTGCCGCCAAGCCCACTGCCGAAATCAGGGACAGGCAGGTTCAAGGAAAACGCCTCCGCCGATAATGTCGATGCTCCTGGTGCTGTGCCGACGCAGCGGTTGCCGGTCCATTGACATTCGTCAAAGCTTGTAGCAGCCGCTCCTGTTTCTTGTGCGGCGCAAAGGAAAGCCGTGTTCCACGACACGTTGACGAGGCCATGTTCCGGTAGAACTTGTGCAGAATAGGCCACCACCTGGAGAAGGGTGAGAAGTGAATTGTTCATTCTGTTCGCGCCGGTGCCGCCAAGCCCACTGCCGAAATCAGGGACAGGCAGGTTCAAGGAAAACGCCTCCGCCGATAATGTCGATGCTCCTGGTGCTGTGCCAACGCAGCGGTTGCCGGTCCATTGACATTCGTCAAAGCTTGTAGCAGCCGCTCCTGTTTCTTGTGCGGCGCAAAGGAAAGCCGTGTTCCACGACACGTTGACGAGGCCATGTTCCGGTAGAACTTGTGCAGAATAGGCCACCACCTGGAGAAGGGTGAGAAGTGAATTGTTCATTCTGTTCGCACCGGTGCCGCCAAGCCCACTGCCGAAATCAGGGACAGGCAGGTTCAAGGAAAACGCCTCCGCCGATAATGTCGATGCTCCTGGTGCTGTGCCGACGCAGCGGTTGCCGGTCCATTGACATTCGTCAAAGCTTGTAGCAGCCGCTCCTGTTTCTTGTGCGGCGCAATGGAAAGCCGTGTTCCACGACACGTTGACGAGGCCATGTTCCGGTAGAACTTGTGCAGAATAGGCCACCACCTGGAGAAGGGTGAGAAGTGAATTGTTCATTCTGTTCGCGCCGGTGCCGCCAAGCCCACTGCCGAAATCAGGGACAGGCAGGTTCAAGGAAAACGCCTCCGCCGATAATGTCGATGCTCCTGGTGCTGTGCCGACGCAGCGGTTGCCGGTCCATTGACATTCGTCAAAGCTTGTAGCAGCCGCTCCTGTTTCTTGTGCGGCGCAAAGGAAAGCCGTGTTCCACGACACGTTGACGAGGCCATGTTCCGGTAGAACTTGTGCAGAATAGGCCACCACCTGGAGAAGGGTGAGAAGTGAATTGTTCATTCTGTTCGCGCCGGTGCCGCCAAGCCCACTGCCGAAATCAGGGACAGGCAGGTTCAAGGAAAACGCCTCCGCCGATAATGTCGATGCTCCTGGTGCTGTGCCGACGCAGCGGTTGCCGGTCCATTGCCATTCGTCAAAGCTTGTTGCAGCCGCTCCTGTTTCTTGTGCGGCGCAAAGGAAAGCCGTGTTCCACGATACGTTGACGAGGCCATGTTCCGGTAGAACTTGTGCAGAATAGGCCACCACCTGGAGAAGGGTGAGAAGTGAATTGTTCATTCTGTTCGCGCCGGTGCCGCCAAGCCCAAGATCTTTCACCTTTCTTGCACTTTGAAAATCTTGCAGTTGAGAGAAACACTACGGTTAAGTCCACTTGTTTCATTGGGCTGACATCAGGCAAAAAAATGCGGCACTGTCCTATAAGAAAAGAGACAACCTCTTTTCATATTGCAATATTTGAAGAAAAGGTTCCTTGTATAATGGAGCAGTATTTATAGTGAAACCAGTGATTCATTTTTAAACAGTTAAATGCAGGCAGGGCAGGAGCTCATTGAAAGTGTGACATTACCAGCAGTGTCTGTTTGCCGCATTCGACCCGTGAGATAGCCATATTTGAACCTGTGGGGTAGTCAGCCTATAGGTCTCAACTGTTTTACATTGCATTTTCTTCCCACTGCATATTTCTGTATGAACAATTTTCTTCACATGCCCTCCCTTTGTCTGTAGAGATACACTCAGTGCAACCCTTTGAAAGAAGTGACCAGAATGGAACAAAAGTAGTTCTTTGGGCAAGATGTGGTGTGGAAGAGCTCTTCCTAAAATAGTCAAACACATTTGTTTCTTGCATTTTTAAGCTGTATTTTATAAACTGAGAAACATAGAAAGGAAATGAGACTTTTTTTTCCAGCTCCCCAAAAGCCATGAGTGTGAGCCATAATGTATAGGATAATTAGAGATTCCGCCTGCCGGAAGAAGGGCTCATGCACTGTCAAGTGTGTGGCATCATTTATCTGTGCATTATTTACACTGTTTATGAGGTGTCATAATCACGTGGCAGTGAAGCAGAATCGACATTTGAGCTAGTTGGTATTGCATCATATAAAATTATGAAGCACACTCAGGACAAGAAACCGGGTTCCATAGGACATGCGGTTACTCAAGATTCCGGTAAATTTGCACCATTTAATATCAGCCGTTATCATTGTTTTTTTGCTACAGGACGACGCAACTCACAAGACTGTAGCAACCTTGCACATCATTAAATACAAATTCTCGCATTAGCCACATATTCATCATTCATCACATCTGAAAAGGCTTTTTTTATAACAGCCACACACAGAGCATGCCGTTTTTTAGGATCATTGGGCAATTTTAATGCGAAAGCATTTCTTTGGTCATGGCTGGCGTGGACAGAGCCTGTCGCCAAATGTGTCGTCAGAACTGTCCAATCCAATCCAATCCAATTTATTCCAACATCAATATCAACAGACAATGATGTCGCGGACAATGGACAAAAAGCCTCAAAATAGGGCTTGACAGCGTCCACTGACCGTCTTCTTGGCAACGACACAGCATTGAAAATATACATTAGATATGAACAAAATATGAATTCGAAGAACAAAAGATGTACAAAGAGTAGGTGAGGAACACTTTACATATAAGAAATAATAATTGAAAACCAGCAATATAATTACACAAAAGGCAAATGTGAATAAACAGCCAATGAATATATGCAAAGAAGCACACTTACAGAGGCGAACGCTTTGTAACATGCAAGGGAAACAAATATATGTGCGTCATCAGTTATTAAGTAATTTGGGCAGTTGAAATCGCAGCATGTGATCACCATATTTTGTGCGGTTACAGGGGACCTCCCAAATCTCATGATAGCGAGTGTCCCGAATATTTCTGTTTAGTGTTAGACAAGATATGGTCTCAAGCGATCTGTTTCTCTTTCTAATACCTGTTTGATAACGCTTTCTGAGAGTATGCTGATAGAGGTCAGGAAGCGGCACTAATTTTAGTTCTCTGAAGAGTGGTTCGGAATGAGTAAGATATGGAACATTCATGATAGCGCGAACAGCCTTCTTTTGTATTATGTGTAATTTATTAATGTTTGATAATGTGGTTGTCCCCCAGACTAAATAACAGTAGCTTATTATTGACATAAAAAGAGAGTTATAAATAAGGAGTTTTACACTTCTAGGGAGACAATGTCTCAATTTAGAAAGTACACCTGACACTCTGGATATTTTTCTAATAATTGTATCTACTTGCAAATCCCAAGACAAGTGTTGTTCAAAGAGTACTCCCAAACATTTCGCAACAGGCACAATTTCAATGACCAAGTTTTCAAACTGCAACTGGTACTGCAAATAGATGTGGCGGTTTCTTGGTCGAAAAAGGACCGCTTTTGTTTTGGTTGCATTCACAACAAGGGAATTCGCAGTGGACCAAGTCGATAGCTTCATTAGTACAATGTTTGCTTTCATAACAGCATCATTTGGATCTCGGGCAGTAATTAGGAGGGACGTGTCGTCAGCATACACAATAAATTTAACAGAACTGTCAATGTTAACAATGTCATTAATATATATACAGAATAATAGCGGCCCAAGGATGCTTCCTTGTGGCACTCCTGAAATTATAGATCTTAAATCTGAGCCATTGTTGTTGATAATTACTTTCTGCTTGCGGTACTGAAGGTAAGATTTGATTAGATCAAGAAATAAGCCGCGGAAACCATAATGATTCAGTTTTTTAATAATGTTAGGTGACTGATCCGGTCAAAAGCCTTGGAATTATCGATAAAAACGCCCAATGTACATAATTCCTGTTCAAATGCCTCCAATATTATTTCTTTTTGTGCTAAAAGAGCATGCTCGGTAGAAAGACCTTTCATAAAGCCATATTGATACGGTGTTATTATATTGTATTTAGTAAGAAAAGAAGTCATTCAGACATGAATCAGTTTTTCTAGGCCCTTGGAGAAAACTGGCAGTATGGATATAGGCCTATAGTTTGAGAAAACATTCCTGTCTCCACCCTTATGCAACACAATAACTTTTGCAATCTGCAGTTTTGTAGGAAAAATACCATTAGTGAAAATAAGATTGAAGACATGTTGTAATACAGGAGCAACTATGTCCAACACATGTTTAATAGGCCTTATTTGTAATCCATCAACGTCAGAGCAACTACTGTTACTCATGGATTTAAATGTTGTAATTATTTCAGCCGCGGTTGTAGGAATAAGAAAGGCACTATCTTTCTGCCTGTCGCCCATGTACTGTAAACAATTCGGGTCATTTGCGTTGCTTGTTATAGACATAAAATAATCGTTGAAAGAATTTGCAAGGTCCACGTTAGAAATTATTTTACCGTCTATGCAAATTTCTTTCAGACTGGTTCTGTCATTCACACTGCGACCTAGGAACTCATTTATTCTCTTCCAGGCTAGATCAGATTTTTTCATTACTTTATAATTGAATAAATTCTGCAAATAGCACCTTTTTTCACGTCGCAAAAGGCTGGTGACCTTGTTACGCTGAGATCTGAACTTTTTCAGCGCAACCTCACTCTTACTGTTAATGAAAAGTTTGTATAACTTATTTCTTTTGCGTATTTCTTTTAGACACTTTTGAGTTATCCATGGCTTCTTGCTTTTACGTGAACGTTGCAAACTTTTCAACGGGAAACATTGATCATACAAATCTCTAAATATCTCTAGAAAACAATCGTAGGCAAGTTCAGGGTCGTCGATACAGTACACTTTTAACCAGTCAGCCACTAACAACTGACTGCGAAAAGTAGTCAAACTTTTCGTGTTAATGTCTCTTATTGTTGCAGGAAAATCACATGACGTCTGTGATTTACAGTCATTGAGTTTGGTGAGTAAAAATATAGGAAGGTGGTCACTGATCTCTGCACTTATTACCCCTGACAGTTGGCATGAATCATCAATCATCAACACTCAATCACCAACTGCATGGATAATTACCGTAATAGTTCATTAAGTAAATATGTCAATAGAAGGAGGATTTAAGTTAGTGAGATGTTCAAATGATTCGTTAATTATTGCAGCAAATTAAGTTGTGGACAGAGCGTGTCTGTAAGAACTGTCATCAGAGCATGTCAGCCTGAATAGCCAGATAATTTGACCGAATTTGGTATGCAATCTAATTTGAGTACGGCAACATCAATAGTCCTCTACAAATTTGGATGGGCCATCTCCAAAATTTGGCCCCTTTTCTGGACACTCGAAGTTTTCCCTCGTCAGAATTGGACCAAAATTGATGTCTAACCTAATTCGATAATGGCCAATTCAATGGTGCCCTCCAAACTTATGTGGGCCCACCCCGAAATTCGGTCTCTATAGGGACCCCCAAATTTGACTTCATCCGAGTTTGACCGAAATTGATGTCTAACCTAATATAAGTGTGGCCACCTCAGTGGCGACTTGCAAATTTGAGACGAAATTTTGGTGGGCCAGCCCCAAATGTTGTCCTTTTACTCCAGAAATTTGACTTTTTCCAAATTTGACCAGTAGAAATGCATGTGAAACTCGTAACAGAACAGTGTATGGAACACGCATTGCTTTCACATTTTGGCAAGTAAGCAGATTTAAGTGTGCCCCTGTAATTTTTCAATATATTCAGGGTGCCTATCAAAATATCTTTTCAGATTCTATAACTTTCCATGTTTCTCTCTGACTACTGCAGCAAAACTTTTCTTACCACTTCAAAGGGTGACAAATGTGATGGGCCTATAATATGATAATACACATTATCCATTCATACAAAGTAAAACAGTTCACTGAAACTGAAATGACGCAATAGAAAATATTTGTTCCTGTTTCATAAAGCCATTTTTTTATTTAAGGATATCTTGCTTCAATCTGAGACTATTACTTCTCTTGTACGTCTTTAACACGGGTATCAGTTTTATCCAAACATCTAATGTTGTGATGTGCGAGCAAACATTTTTTAAACCATGGTAAAAGTAGTAAAAATTTGGAGCAAATTAAGTCAGATATTTTTATGCAGTTCAAATAGCAAGACAGAGATTAAACTAAAAGAGAAAAAAAATGTTTCCACAAAGCACGAAATGAATAGACACCTCTACTCATCCTTGACATCCTTCGCCACACCGTAATTCCTTTCAGGCATAGCATAATGAATATTGTGAGGGTACAATTTATACAAGTTACATCTTTGTTCATGGGGAAAAATTATTCTGGTATACATTTAGGTTTACATGCTTGACTAGAGAGTTACTGAATATTGTCATGAAACATAGGTGAACTCTCCTACATATTCTGCAAGTAGAGATCCATTTCTCGTTTATGCTCATGCAAAGGAAAGGATATTTCTTTTTTAGTCGCTGATTTTCCCTCACTTGTGGCGTGATGTGCACCTGTAAGATACAGTTTGTGCCACACTGCTACAAAACAAACGAAAATGACTGGGGATGTGCAGCAGCTGTTTTTATTTAACCATAGAGCAACTGGCCTGTGTTTTTTTTTTGGCTTTTTCATGGCCTGTGAGATCAATGCGGCCATACACAAATCTTTCCTGAACTCTTTTCATGCCAGGAGATATAAAGTGCACAAATTCCGCACATTACAGGTTCCAGCTTTCTTACAGAAAATACTGGTGCACACAGCTAGGTTTGCTTAAGCAAAGCAACAACCAGTGCAGGACAAACGAGCATATTCATGCTCCCTTCGTTGGCAGCAAGAAAAGGCTTACTTGTATATGATGTTATTTATTTATTTATTACTACCTCAAAGGCCCCATTGAAGGGATAGAGGGAGTGGGTAACAGGGCATAATAATGCTTCAATCGATGACTTCAGTAGTGATGGATCCGTATGAAGCACGACGTGGCCGGGTAAGTCATTCCAGTCTTTTGCGGTGCGTACAAAAAATGAGGACCGATGAGCAGATGTGCGGGCAGGCGGAGGATAGGTGGTCTTTTCATGGTTCGTGCGGCTTGAGGTGCTGTAGGCTGGGATGATAACAGACTCGTGCGGAAAAAGATAATAGAACTTGTGATAAGACATAATCTTGCGATGCGACGTCGGCTAGTTAAACTTAAGAGATAAGCATTGCGTTTTAGTTTTGGTGACACTTTCGTGATAAGAATAAGCAGAGAAGATGAACCTAGAGGCGCGGTTTTGAATTGCCTCTAGCGTATTAGAAAGGTTATTTAGATTAGGGTCCCAGATAGCGCCCCAGCCAACCAAGTTATGTCCAGTGGATGCTCATATAATATCCACCACAAGATATCAGATGTCCATACGATGTTCACAAATGCTCATATTACATCCATGTAATGTCCATACAATGTTCATTTTGATCATAGTGGATGTCCATATAATGCTCATCATATGCCCACATGCGACGATTCCTAGACATTCAGAGGATGTTAATCAGATATTCTGCCAATCTATTTTCAGGTTGGCGGCTGGATGCTGTACCATTTATTTTGTGCGCTGTACAGCTTACAACAAAACAAATATGATGCAAGATATGAGAAAGAGATACAAAGCAAAAACCAACAGTTGCTCATTACACAGGAGACTTCAATATTTTGTACACGATCTGGGAATAACATTTCAAATAACAGGTGCATTATGAGAAAATTACACACTGGGCTTTGATCAATGCAATAACATAAACATGTCACAAAGAAGTGTCATTTTCTGGCATGCAAGTTACTTGAAATGTCATTTCCAGTACGTGCAAGATAGAACATTCATGTGTAGTGAAGTCATTAGTTTGCGCTCTCTGTGACTTTGTGATCTTTCATCATACTCTTTTTGTCCTTGTAAGCTGTACAGCGCATAAAATAACAAAGGGTAATCAAACAGCTGCAGTTCTCGTTTCTTCAGAATATTGCACCTCGAGGCAGTACGCGGGCAAGAATATGCACAGCACCCGCTTCGAGTACAGAAGAGCGTCAAGGAATTCAATCACTTGTTTTGCCCTCAGCAATATTTTATTGCCCAGTAGCCATATTGATCAGCGTCTGTTGCTGTGCATTCTTTTACTCCAGGTCCTCGGAGGCCTGTGAATATAACAGTGCATTGTGTTGAACAGTAGTAATGACACAGCAGGAAATATGGACAAAAAACGGGTGCACAAGATAATGCAAAAGCTAATGTTTCATCCAACTGGCTTAGTATGTTTTCTGAAAAGTAATGAGGAAAAAGCATGCGGTAGAAGCCAAGTACACAAACGTGCATCCACTATAACCTTTAGCCTTACCAGAGGTAAGACTAAATCCAGACAGGGGTTTTAGAGTAAAGAGATCACATGCAATAGCCTGAATGCTTAACATGAAGAAAGAAACCCAAGCCTCAGCAAACAAACACAAGGATGACAATCAAGAATTTCAAGTACATATATGCAACCATAATTTTGCAATGAAGTTAGAATGCGCACAGCAATAGTGAATAATGTTGGCTGGCGACTGCATTCGAATAAAACTCAAGAATGAAGTGGCAAATGCCTTCTCAAAGCAGGCCCTCCATCCACTAGCATCAACAGAGTCTCATGACATGGGTGTTACCCCATTTGCACCAGCTAGTGTGACGTCGTAGATGACAGGGGATTAACCATTATGGCATGATAATCGATCCCCGCCTTTGGATGGAGGAACATCTGTCGCTTCATTCTTAATCCGTATCCAAAAATACTGCAGTGCGACAGTGGTGCCAATCACGACAGGCTTTCAGCAGGAATGAGCATGCGTATATCACCATATTTGGTGACGTATGCTGACTTCATGAGTGTGGTTGGTGCATGCAAGTATGAAGTAGCAGGTATAACAAAGTGCGATCAGAGCCAGTTGTGGTGTATTGAAAAAGAAGACACCTTATGGCAAAGAGTGAGGGAGGATATTTGGTTTTTCATGTCTATGATGTTTGCAGTAAGCAGGCAGGATGAAATGCATTGAGCAGGTGTGCACATTCTTGAGAGAATTTGTAAGGAGACCAGCCATGGCCCACATAGGACAAGGATATCATAGATTAAGCCAGATATAGGTAGGCCTTTTCAGTTTCACTGGAAAAATTGTGTAATAAATGCAGCAGCATTCAACTAGATTTTCATGTTGGGTAGTCAATATTAGACTTCCATGAATTTTTGTTAAAGGTTGTAATATCTATGTCAAAGTACGTGTATGCTAGGAAGAAGTCAAGGTGACTATATTTTGAAAATAATAGGGACACGGTGACTAGTTATGAGAAATGCTCAAATGTATAAAGTAAAGCTCCACACTCTAGCGAAACCATTACACAGTGTTATTTAAAGTAGTCCGAAGTGACGCAATGTTAGAACTATCAGAACAATTAGCAGCAAAAATAGTAGAACTAGAAACAACACTGAATGAACTGCTAATGCCGGTCAGAAACAATAAACATGCTAAAGCACATTATTGACGCATGCTGAAAGGGTGGGAAAACCATGAGCTGGTTGCATTAGCAGTCATATGTTGTGTAGGTAAAAAGGAAGTCCGTGATCCTGTAGAGAACCAAGTAGTCAATGTTGTGGTGCCTTGGTTTTATTACAGAAACCTCGAGCTTAACAGTGAGTAATGTCTTGAAGACATCTAAGAACAAAGCTCTTTCCAAACCCAGAAGCTCCAAGTGTATGTTAATCATTGTTGAACATTAGAAATTGTTTTTCATGAAAGAATTTACAAAATCGAAGTTGGGACAAGTGGGAAAACAGGTTTAGATGAAGCGAGTCAATGAGGCGAAAGAAAAGTGATTGATTGAATTTTTTGCGTGTTATGTGAGGAAGAAAGACGCGGCAGTAGTTAGTAATTGGCCTGTAATTAATGAAGAACTAGAAAATATTCGGTGAAAGCTATTTGCTTTCCGTACTCATGACTATAACTACCTAAAAATGAAGTACGAAAAACAGTTTCATACCAGCTGTTTGTCTTCATGACGCAAAATGCATCTACTGAGTGGCAAGATGCATGAGGCTATTGTTTCTCTGAACATGTTCTCCAAAATATCTGAAATGGAAAAGCAAAGAAAAATGGTCATGCCCTGCTGCATTATGCGAGGTTTACAACCAGCAACTCTCATTGTATACATAAGATGTAAACCCTTGCTGGGGCACACAATCAGTAGCAAGAATTTTCACAGCACAACTTTCATTCTACGCACTGTAATAAAACAGAAAATTTCAGAAAAAGCAGTCAAAGCCACGAGCTGAAACAAAAAGTATTCAGTAGCCAATTATCTTGAAATGTGCTACTGAAATAAAAGGAAATTACAAGAAGCGAGAATAGACCAAGTTCCCACAAAAGTTTAAAAGCAAAGATCAAAAAAAACAATTCCGGGTACAAAAAATGCAGAGTTAGACACAAGGGCTTAACTAAACGAACGCAGATAAGAGTGTATTTGGCGTTGTTATAAAATTTTACAGCAACACAAGATCTGCAAAACTCTGTCTTCTTGAGTTGCCGGAGAAAGGAAACTGTCCCCTCCCTACCCCTTCCCTTGTAGTAATTCCATAGCATGCCGGACGGCCGGAATATGCAGTGGAATGTGCGACATCAAAGTGCAGGCTATTCCAACAATTGTTAGAGGGCACAGCTAACTGCCAACAACTTCGCTTTACAACTGAGCACTGAAGTATCATGCGTGCAGGCTGTTAAGGCAGAGAAGTGGCACAGAGCGCAGCCATTCTTGCGAAACTACTTCGGGGACAAATCGAGCCACAACTAAACACCACAGACTTTAAATCCATGTCTGCACACCATGAACTGATAAACCGGATGATGAAATTGCCAGCATGAAAATTGCACAATGCCACAAACGAACACTAACACTTTGTTTGACAGAACAGTGTCATAAACACTCACCATTATTGCTGTTATCCGCGTAATCCTCCAGTACTTCCACCAGTGAGGGCTCAGGACTGTGTACAACATGCACGACAAGCTTGCCGCCACAACGAAGAAAATGTGAACTCGCGAAACAACAAATAAAAACTTGCGAAGAAACGCTGAAAGAAATCACGAAAACGTTGCGGCCCTCGCAACTAAACTGGTAATGGCGCTTGGATTGGATTGGATGTGAAGCTAGCGTCGCGGCTAATGACGGTGCCCATGGCAGTTAGGCTGCCCAGTGTCAAGCGACTTCTAGTTATTGTTTTGGGTTTGAAATCGCGGCCTTTGTGGCTGTCGCTCTAACTTGAGCAATTTCTTTAAATAATCATACCGTACATGCATTCGCACGCAGAAAATAAAATCAGGGCGTGCAATAGTCGACTGCTTGAAATAATTAGTTCCTGAAAATGTAAGACTGCGAAAGCAGGAATGATCTAAAGGTAGCATAATTGCAGCATGTTCATGCCTTCAAAAACAATAATATCTAGTTCTGGTAAGTTGTTAGCACATTTCCAAAACTTTCGATGTGCTGAAAGAACATCATGCATATTCCAATATCCTCTGAATATCCACTAACTGCTATCTGAATCCAATAGTCCCCTCAACATGCAGAGGATATCGATACATGGACATTGGACGTTAAGACCATTTGTGGATATCCTCTGCATATTCATGGTTTACTGGGGCGCGCGCATGCGTACTCAAGTTTAGGCCACACAAATGTTAGATAGGCCAGTGACTTCAACGATGGTGGTGCTAGACGTAACGTTTTCCGAAAATACCCGAGGACGCGATCAGCTTCCTTTGAAATTTGTATGACATGGTGTGACCACCTAAGCGCATGCGTTATATGTAGACCTAAGTATATTTAAGTTGTTGCAGCGGTGATTTCTGAGTTAGCAATAAAGTACTTTGAAGATGGGTCAGAGTGACGCCTGTGGAAAGAAAGGAGAGAAGTTTTTTTCACGTTAAGTGACATTAGCCATTTATCACACCAAGATAATATGCAATGTATGTCAGATTTAAGGATCTGGTGATCATTGTTAGTGAATATCGGACGGTAAACAACGCAATCATCAGCGAACAAGCGTATGTTAGGACGTATGTCCGTTGGTAGATCGTTTATATAAATGAGAAAAAGAAGGGGCCCGAGGACTGTGCCTTGGGGTACCCCAGAAATAACAGAAGAGTGGGAGGTTGAACATTTATTAGCAAAACGAACTGTTGCCGGTTAGTTAGAAAGTTACGAATCCAGGCAAGAACAAGGGAATTGAGATTAAGATGTGAGAGTTTCAAAAAAAGCCGCTTGTGTGGAACTTTGTCAAAGGCTTTTTCGAAGTCTAAAAAGAGGGTGTCCACTGTAATGTTGAGATCAAGTTTAGCGCTTATGTCATTAATAAATAGAGCTAATTTTGTATCACAAGAAAGGTTCTTTATGAATCCGTGCTGGTTTGCGTGAAAGAAATTAAGAGAAACTAGAAATTTCATGATGTGAGAGAAGATTACGTGTTCCATTAGCTTTGATGGAACGCTAGTAATGGCTATCGGACGGTAATTGTGATGAGAAGATGGAGGCCCTTTTTTGGTACTGGAATGACTTTACCCACTTTCCAGTCGTACGGTACAATGCCTGATGAAAGACTGCTGAAAGATATGAGAGAGCAGTTCACTTGGTGACATGTTTTGTGTTTTTAGTGCCTTAACATTAATGTCATCAATACCTGCTGATGAGGTTAGTTTCAACGTCAATTATTTTAACAATACCATGGTGTTCGAATGATATATCGGGTATAACAGGGAAACCAAAGGACGGAATATCAGGTAGATCACCGTCTGGTTCACGAGTAAATACAGAACTAAAGGTTTGGTTAAGCACTTCGGCAACATCCTGTTCGGCAACTGCAGTGTTATCATCGTCGCGAAGTGTTATGTTGCTAGGGTTAGGATTAATGCATTTCCAAAACTGACGAGGGTTTGTGCCCAACATTCCGGGAAGTGTGGTGTTAAAAATTTTTGCTTAGATTTAAAAACTTGGGCGTTATAAACCTTTTCGGCTTCGTAATATTTCCTCCACGTGCTAAGGTTATTATTTCTTCTGGCAGCCCGAAAAAGCCTTTTCTTCTTATTATTTAGGTGTTTTAAATTATTTTTAAACCAAGGGGTAGAGACGCGATCACTCATATACACCTAAATTGAAAAGATGTTATGCCAACTTTATCAGATTCATGTGCTGTATGCGCGCAGTATCATTTTGATTCACAAGAAATATATAGACCCTCTGCACAAGTCAACTTCTCTGCATAGCAAAGGCACTTCACCTTGGCTGCCCTACCGTTTTTGAGGCAGAAAAGGTGCAGCACTGGGGACACATGTGTGTCCTAATAAAGCCACTTCCCTCCTTTCACGTTTCACTGCCAGAATAGTAGGAAATTGCCAAGCTTCTGGTTTTGCGCAAGAATTGTGAAAGGAAGCCGATTTTCATGTGTATAGTGGCTGTGTACCTTATGTGAAGCATAAGTGTTATATCATTGGATAGCTTCTGTCAAGTGTAACTACACTGAACTAACTCTAGGTCATAATTAATATTAATTAGTTATCTGTGATTAAAAATTTAACATTAAGCTACACCATCAAATCATATATGATTGGATAGCTTATGTCGAATTTAATTGGTAATGCCTAATTACAGGTCTTGGTTAACCATTAGTTAATTGTGATTAACAATTGAACTGTAGGCTACAGTGTCATATCATATAACATTGAAGGAGTCTCGATGAGTAGAATCCAAAATAAAATGCTGAACCACGCAAATACCATGCAAAAGCGCATTTAACTTGGTTAAAAAAAGCAACAGAAAATGAAACAGTAGCACTTAATGGTTACGCATTCTCAGAATGTAAGGAGACTTAAGGGCCCCCAGTAGCTTTTGTTCTTTTTAACTTATTATAACTCAGTTTTCTGTAGAAGTGGTCTCCTTTTTATTAGAATGCAGTAGCCTGTTGATACAAGCTATCTTTTCCTCAGTGTCCACTTAAGAAATTTTAATGGCACTGTTAGGTTAGATTTGAACATGAAACTTAACTTTATTTGGTGTGTGCTTTGTTTTTGCAGGTAATAGAGTTGGAGCCTGGATGTGGTGTTTTTGTGGCGGCATTGTCCGTCAAAAACATTGAAAAACTGTCGAAGACTGTGACAGCGACTGCCCGTGGCCTGCTGACAGCTGTGTTTACGGAGCAAGCTCTGCTGACTTGCTCAGTGAAAGGCAATCGTGCCAAGGGGACGCACAGGCCTAATCAGCAACGGCCACCGTTGGAGCCAGCTGTGGTCAGAGCCATTTTGTGTGAGTTCCTGCATTTTTGAATCTGTGAATGTTTCGTTTCTGCTGAATTAGCTGCTCTCTTGTTTCTGCCTTAGTCTTTGGGTGCCCTTGCTCATTGCTGGAGGTGTACTACACAGTTTATTTGTCATTTAATGCTGTTTACTGATGAGACAAATTAACTGATTGCACTGGCTGTACGAGCAAGGTGGATTATGAGTGCTAAGATATATGATATGCTTTTATTGTTGATGTGATGCATTGTTTATCATTTTGTGACAAACCAGCTGGCTGTTTTCCCAAAGCCTGCCCAGCGTACACGCAAATCTGTATTGATTGGCACAGGTTTGCACCATTAATATTTTTTCAAATTTGACAGAATGAGCAGGGTGTATAATTCCAAGTCAAAATATTCAATGCATGGTCATTTAAGGTAAAGGAATGGATTTGAAGGGAATGAAGGCAAGCACAGCTTGGGAAGCAGGAAGTTAGGCAGATGGTATGAAGTTTGTGGTGATAAGTGGCCTGCATCCAGCACTAGAATGTGTTAATTGGAAACTTGTCGTATTAGGAACTTTTGAGAAGTATAATAAGGTTATATTAGGGCTTAAATTTTTGAGAAAGTACTGCGCGATGGTATTGCACTTTAAAAAATTCACTGCGGTCGAAATTGCATATCAGAGGTGCTGTAGTGAAGGTCTTTGGATTCGTGGTGCAAAATCTCCCAAAGTTGCTTTGGGACGATAAACCTCATGCACATGTGTTACCTTACGTTTGAAAACTGAAACTGTGGCTGTCACGTCACTACTTGTGTTGCTCGTTGGCACTTCAGGAGAATAAAAAAGCACTTCCAATCATTAAGCAATTTTTTGTTGAGCCCACACATACAGACTTCACTTCCATGGAAGATGTGCATGTTTTTAAATCAAAGCACCCTGCCTCTATATCTGATATTAATTATTGTGTTCTGTTGCTCTTTGCTCATTTCAAGAAAAATAAGTGCTCACAAACAGAGCTGAAATATACGCTAATTTAATTTGCAGCAGTTACTTTCAAAGCGCACGTTCAAGTCATTTAGTTGTACAGAATCAGTTAAATTGATACATGTCTGCATTGAATAATTTGGCTGAAATAGATATAAAGGAAGATATACTGAAAATGACAAGCACTTATATTCTCTCATGTGTTAATTAACTCTGGTTTTTATCTATTTCAGCCTACACCAAGATCACGGCCGCGAAGGGGTGGGAATTCTCGGAGAAGATAATTTTGCAGTCTTTGGGAACGAAGCTGAGCGAAGTGCGCAGTGAAAAGGCAAAGCAGCTATCTGTGCAGAAAACAGCTGCTTGAGCTTTTCACTGCACATTTTGCTCAGATCTTCAGTTGAGCACGACGTGCGCGCCAATCACGGCGGCGCACGTGTCCCCGTCAGGAAGGCGGGGGTGGTTCGACGACTCCGGTATCTGTGCGCGTCGTCAAGATGAGACTGTACGCCTTCTTCTTGAGCATTTATCACGCCCAAAAATAGCTGGGCCCAGTCCTGTATTACGTGGTACAACCATACCGTCATAAATTTGCTGAGAAGCATATTTTAAGGCCGACTAACGTGACCAGCAGGAGAAGACGCGTGTGCTGGGTTGTACTCGTTCGTCGAAAAAAATAATTTTTCGCCCTAATTTACCCTCTATATTATCTTAAGTGCATAGGCAATTGCTACGCTTATAAGAACTTCAATAAGCTAGCTTCCTGGATAATCTTTTATCGCACTACGGAGGGGGGAGTAAGAGCGTCACCGTTAGTGTTCAGCTGCGTGCAAACAGCTCGCCGCTTGATCGATTGATTACTGTCACCATGGTTCCCTGAGGGCAGCATAAACCCTTTTGTAAACCCCAAAATCCAGCCTTTCGTGCGTAGCGAAAAAGCAGCTTGACACAGCTGCCTTTCATCTTATCGCGACTATCGTGCGTGGCTTACCCCGTATCCACTTAGCCTTCTTGAACTACAGCCACTTTCGTCTTCTTGTGACTATCGTGCATGGCTTACCCTGTATCCACTGTACTGCAGGCCTGGCGCCTATATAGTCAGTCAATAAAAATGGTACCGTTGCTGATTTGTATTCATATGCATATTGCATCTGCAGGAAAGTCAACACTGGGCAGAAATGGTGCCCAGATATATGTGCAATACAGAAAAGGTCATGGAGATCATATTAAGCACAGCAAATCGGACAGCATCCATATTTTAAGCATGTAGAGTTTGGGCCATATATGCCATATCTGGGCCAGATATCGTACTTTATATCATGAATTGGGCAGATATCTGACCAAACATGCCATATCTGGCACTCCAAATCAGGAATTTGGCAGATATGGCATACCTGACCAGATATGCGATATCTGGTACTCTTAATCAGGATTTTGGGCAGATATGGCATACCTGACCAGATATGCCATATCTGGTACTTTAAATCAGGAATTGGGCAGATATGTTTTATCTTGCCCAGATGTGTCCAGATATGCCATATCTGCCCAATTCCTGATATGCCAGATCTGTTTTTTTATATACATAAGTTCAGATATGGCATTTCCGTAAGGGTAAGCAAGGAAGAGGCGATGCGTCTCTATGACGAGGAGGGAAAGAGGAAGAAAGAGGCGGCAGAGAGGGGAGGCAGAGAGAGGAAAGGGCGCAAGCACGCGCAGACGCTCCTGAAGCAGAAGAGCGGGAAGAGAAAATACCTCGCGAGGCAGAAGAGCGAGAAGAGAAAAGAGCTCGCGAGGCAGAGAGAAGAGCTCGCGAGGCAGAAGGACAGGAGAAAAGAAGCATACAACGGGAGAAGGAGTTTATTTTGTGGAAACAGGCGCATGTCGCAGGAGGATATGAGGAGATCACGGACAATGATCAGCGTTCCATAGCGGGTACAAAATCTCCTAGACCGGCCGGAGTTTGCCCAAGGAAGCTGATGACTCCTTTTGATGACAAGAGAGATGATTTGGATGCATATCTGCAACGATTCGAGCGGATAGCTTTGGGGTAAGGCTGGGAGCGCAGTGAATGGGCCACGGCATTAAGCATTTATTTAGTCCGAGAGGCGCTGAATGTGTTTGGAAGGATGCCTGTTGCTGATTCCATGGACTATGAGAAAGTCAAAAATGCACTCCTCCAAAGATTCAGGCTTACGGCAGAGGGTTTTAGTGAGAGATTTCGCACCGCGAAGCAGTTTCCCTGCAGGCTATCCAACTATTTTGATAGGTGGCTTGATATGTCAAACACAGAAAAAAGTTTTGAAGGGGTGCGTGACAAGCTGGTCACGGAACAATTTTTAGCATGTTGCAGCTCAAAGCTGGCGCTATTCCTGAAAGAAATAAAGTTGTGTTCGTTCGAAGAGTTCGCCGACACTGCAGACCAATTCCTCGAGGCTCAAGGGCTAAGAAATGTGAGTAAGGCAAAGGAGGAAACCCAAAAGACCTTAGAGACAGATGCGGCAAAACCAAGATCATATGGCAGTGCATCTAAGGCGCCAGTAAGGTGTTTCCTCTGCGGCTAGGTGGGACACCGTGCAGCAGCTGACTGTCGAAGCAGTAGCGCTGCCCAAAAAACACAGGTTGTGTGTCAAGGTTGTAAGAGGAGGGGTCATACTCGGGATGAGTGCCGATACAGAACTAGGGACCGAGCTGCATGCGTTGTCGACTCTAGGGTAGAACTTGTCACGCCACCCAAAGTTCCACAGCTGGAAGGAGAGAAAACGCCGCTGGAAAATGAGGCAGTGAGTTGAGCACCAAAGTCGAAAGCAGCAATGCCAGTGGTGGTTGGGCAAATAGGGGACCGTCCTATATTGGTGCTTAGAGACAGCGGAGCTAACACAGTCTTGGTTCGTAGAAGCCTGGTGAAGGACGAGGATCTTACAGGGGAAGCGTCGGTCGTCACTCTGGTAAACAGCACAGTAGGGTACCTTCCTGAAGCCAGGATTCTAGTGTCCACGCCATATTATACTGGGCAGGTAGTGGCAAAATGCGTAGACCAACCCATCTACGATCTCATCTTGGGGAACATTATGGGTGCAAGAGGTGTCGAAGACCCCGATCCCGATTGGAGGATGCTCGACGTTGAAGAACATCCAAAGGAGGAAATGCCCGCGACACCTCAGACGGGTGCAGTCAGCTTCTCGTCGGAAGCGGAGACAAGAGCTCAAGCTACAGCCCGATCAACGCAGCGTCCGCTCTCCACTCCTGTTATGATGTGCCTGAGCGTAACACCGGGCGAAATTGCAATTAGGCAAAAAGAAGACCCGAGCCTGAAGACCTGCTTCGAAAGAGTGGGGGAAAAAGTGAAAAGAAAGAAGAGTCGTACGTCCTTCCAATATCAATTGGCAAATGGTCTTCTGCACAGGGAATGCATATTTAGTTCAGGAAGGCGGGTCCAACAGCTAGTGTTACCGAGAGACATGAGAGAGAGCATGCTGCGCTTAGGACATAACGCCATTATGGCCGGACACCAGGGTGTTCAAAAAACAGTGTCTAGGATCACCGAGGAGTTCTTTTGGCCGGATGTTCAGAGTGACGTTAAGCGCTTTGTTCGCTCATGTGACATGTGCCAGCGCACAGTTCCGAAGGGAAGATTTGGTCCCGTACCTCTGGGCAAGACGCCAGCCATCGACCTACAGCTTCAAAAAGTGCCTATTGGCATTGGATAAAGAATTTGTTCTTCGCACTGAAGTACCAGACAGAGTATTAGGAACCGTACTTTTGCAGAAAGAGAATCGAACAGCTCTAGCTATCTCTACAATGATGTATCTTTTTAGCGTTGTTGTTGATTTGTTGTTGTTGTTGCTGTGTTAATGTATCTCTGGAATTTATCTTGTTGCTGTTGTTGGTATTATGTGATTATGCAAGAGATTTGTTGTGGACATCGACATATTTTTAAGGACTCTGTACGGTCTGCGGCAGTGGAGTGTTCTGGAAACGCGATTTGGTGTGCTGTGTTAGTGGTGTGCGTTTGGTGTGTGCTGGACATCTGCGGTGTTATGTATGCTGGGTACAGAATCGCCACAGAAGATAGTCGGTTGGCTGGATGGCTTGAAGATGAGCGTGACGTGAGCAGTTTTTCATGGAAAAACTCTTGAGAGAGGGGGCCCTTGTCACATATATTAAGGAGCCTAAATTAAATTGTAAAGGAAAAAGGTGTGAAGAAGACGACGGGAATTAACCGAAGAACAAAGAAGAGGAAGAAGAAGCATTCGGTGAGGTGGAGAGAGATGATTGGTGGAGAAGAGAAGAAGACGACGACGAGGCTTACGTGGACTAAGACCGAGGCTATAAAAGGGCGAGTGAGAGCGAGGCACTGGGGGGAACAGCAGAGAAGCGGAGGCTCCGGCGGGTCAGGGAAACTTTGGCTGGAAGAGAGCGACGCCGGCTACTGCTCCGGTGATCTCGCGTTCTACGACATCGCATCGTGGACTTCCTGTTGTGCCTGAGCCCGTTCCGGGGGGTCAACAGAGGACGCTACCATCTGCTACGGCCAGGGGTGTCTCCAGTGCGGTTGCCACCCATCCGGGTGGTGCTCACAACGCCAACAACACCCACATCATCTCCACGCGCGCTTGGACCTGGAGCTTGTACGACGCAGCCAGCGAAGCGAGCCCGAGCACGTCGAACACCGCCAGAAACGCCAGCCCAAGCACGCCGAACGCCGCCTCGACGCCGGCTACGGGATCCATACAACGCCGCGGCCACACGGAACCAACCGTGAGCACGAACGCCGACCGCTAATTGTAGAACACTAGTAGTAGACGCTAGTAGCAATGTGCCCGGGTCGTGTGTATTTATAGTCTTTGTGCTTTGTGTTAGTTTTGTTAGTTCTGTGTTCTAGTGTGTGTGCCACGTAGGGTGTATTAAATGTGCGTTTGTGCGGGTACACCCGTCGCCCAGTCCATTCTTTCGGTCCGAGTGTTCTCCGGAGAGATCCGTGACCGGTGTTTAAGTTTGTTTAGCTAACGCACCCGAAATCCTTACGATATCTCCATTTTATTCTCAGACAACTAATATACATTCTAGTGTCACTGCCTTAAAAACTGCTCATTTAGTAGACTAACACTAGACTAGCTTTAGATGGTCAACGCTCTTAGATAAACGTTTTCACCCCCATCCATCGGTTCAACATAATTTCTTCCAGTTATTGCCCGCCTTCCTTTGGCGTCCCGACTACGCACGTAAAAATTAGTTCGGCGCGTGTCGGTCATTAGAATTTGCGAAGTCATTTATACCACACACAATCGTCGACTGGAACAGCATAGTGGCGCACATAACCACTGGACCTATCGCATTTAAATTTCATAGAATGATACAAAATAGCGTTGGCATTTAAAAAATTTTCATCCGTACTTCTGTCTTTTGTACCTTTACAGTATTGTGTGCGTGTGCGTGCCTGTGCGCGCGTGCGTATGTATGTATGTAAGAATGTATGCATGCAGGCATGTATGTATGTATGTGCGTGCGTGTTTGTGTGCGTGTGCGCGCTTGTGCCTTTAAACCTACTCCTGTGTATTCTGTATATCTACTGCCTTTCAAAGATTTGTATCATAATGTTCTCATCCGCGTATTTTTATAAATAGCTTGTTGACTACCTCTTTCTACCTCTTGATCTCCGTAGTACTGCACTGTACAGTACACCTAAATTGCTATTGGGATATTCTAAATTAACTAGAACCTTTGGGGAAATTCTAAATAAAGGAAATAAATAACCACTGAACCAGATACTCAGAACGAGAATTTAGTTGTAAGGTGCATTTCCTTGAATCAGCTGTATGGCATTGTGCACAATTAAGTCCTAGCCTAATCAATAATAATAATAATAATTCGTTTTCGGGGAAAGGAAATGGTGCAGTATGTCTCATTTATCGTTGGACACCTGAACCACGCAGTAAGGGAAGGGATAAAGGAGGGAGTGAAAGAAGAAAGGAAGAAGAGGTGCCGTAGTGGAGGCCTCCGGAATAATTTCGACCACCTGGGGATCTTTAACGTGCACTGCCATCGCACAGCACACGAGCGCCTTATCGTTTTTCCTCCATAAAAACGCAGCCGCCGCGGTCGGGTTCAAACCCGGAAATTCCGGATCAGCAGTCGACGGCCCTAACCACTGAGCCACCGCGGCGGGTCATCGCCTAATCAAAAAGCTATTACTTGAGAACCCACATTTTTATGTGATAATGAACAAGATACGAGGCGGCCTTATTCCTCAGAATCACGCTCTATATTAAGACTAATCTGTTCTCTTGTTGCTTTTTCGCAGATCTGTAAATATTTCTCTGCATGTTCAACCTCCTGAAGAAGTGTACTAGTGGTCGTCCGTGTATTACCTAAGTTCACTACGATACTTGCGACACAAAAACCTTGCGCAGCATATTTAAGATGTAAAATTAGGCAACCAGAACAAAAACGCTTTGTCACTTCCGAACAAGTGGCATGAGTTCCACTTTCGTAGGAGACCGTTGCTATATTCCGGTCGAAAACAAACCGTCTAGCAGTTTCTGCGTGGACCGGATGATAAAAGGGATGGGTAGACAAATTTTTGACCACACTTATAAGCCAAAGTTTAGGGCCATTTTCGCATAGTCTTTCATTGATATCCGCGGCTATAAATTTGTGGATATCTTGGCTATATCCCCGAGTAATTTAATGCGTACGGATGTAGAATTACTGGAGTAATGCGCAGGAAGTTCATCCTCTGAAGCTGGAACTTCTATGCCGTATCACCGCGGCTTTGATATAATAAATGAACCCGCCGCCACAAATAAGTGGCTTCGGCAATCGGCTATTGATCCAGAAGAAGTGGGATTTGAATTCCCCCCCCCCCTCCTTAAATGGTGGTAGGACAAGAAAATTTCCTTTGTGTTGCCGATACTGCATCTTCGTGATATTGGAATTTAGCCGCTATCTCTGTCTTCGAAGTCGCTGTCAAGTCGCCAACTACATTTTCCAGAGGCTCAGAAAAGGATCAACTCAAGATATTGTAGTTTTTGCTGCGATTGCATCCTTTTAACCACGATATCCGTTGCGCGGGCCGACTGCACTCTCCAGTTCGACCGCAATCCACGCACGGAGCTCTTCACTGCCTAACCCCAAGCGGTCATTTTCGCTGAAAAAGTCCCTCAGTGCACTCGGGGTTTCCTCACCCCCTATAATGAAAATAAACTGCCTCCTCCTGTGGCGGATGCCAGAAGTGTAGAAATATGTTTGTATGTTTCACCACAAAGTTTTAATCTCGGTGGGCAGGGAAGTGCATAAGTACTTTTAGCGGAGGACGTACTGCGCCCCTCAGTACCCACGGGGTGATTGGTCCCGACGCGGCATGCTTGCACGCTGTTGACGAAAACGTGGTGCCATGTGGCTCCCAAAGGCGATCTGCGCGTGCGCAGTAGCGGGATGCGGTAAGCGAGAGCACTAGCGCTATGCTAAATGTATGTATTAAGACCAAGGTGACTATCTCAAAACCGGAGGAAGCAATCTGCAGTTAGGATCTTCAGAGAAAGGAAAAAAGTACACGCTCTAGAAAACGCCAGTCAGTGGCACTAAAACGCCGAGCAAGTCCATCGTCCAGCTGAGCATAAGTTGTGGCCACTGGGAGTTGGTTCGTGCCACAGAATGGATCTGCGTGGAGTGAACAAGGGGATGGTGCCGACATGGAGGACGAGGTGCAGCTGAATGAGGAAGAATGCCAGCACACAGACGACGAATTTAGAGGTGGAAGTTGCGGCAGGGTCGAGGAGACACATCACGTGGCGGCCGCGTTTCGATAATTATCGAAACGCAAAAGACGCCCGTGTGCTGTGTGATGTGAGTACACGGTAAAGATCTCCGAAAGAATGTCTGGCAGCGCCTCCTCTATTTTTACAATGCCAACAGTATCGCCCGCTTCGCAATGGGAGCCGCTGGTACGCCTCACTTCGGTTAGTCGCCGCGCTGCGGCACTACCCATATAGTTGGACTGCTTGCATCATGCTTGCCAACGGTTGCGCGGTGCGGGCGTTATCTGTTCCACTCCCATACTACAGACCTACGTCACGCGTCTGTTAGATTCCTGCTTCGTGCCCCTTCTTGCGTAACTCTCTATTCATCCGCGGCGCCGCGCTTTTACCAACGACAATCGGCTAGAGCAGAAGCTTTGCTCGCCGTTTGCAGAGGTGGACTCAGGCGTTCGCTCCGCCTATCACTTCAGGATGCTGTTCCTTGCCAGACGAATAGAGCGGTGTAAGTTGCTACATTTCTTCGTTTCGGGGCACCATGATTAACGAAAATTGTTTTGCGCGGATAAATGGTGTGGTCCGCGACGCTGACGAGGTGACCTCGCAGCAGCTCTAAAATGGCACCAGTTAATTATGGCAAGCACGGCTGCTGCTTTCTGTTTTGTGCGAAGTGTGGGAAATTTTAAGCTCATTTGTAGAAAAGAAGGGGACGTTCACGGTCATTTACACATATTTACAACTTTTTAAAGCAATATCATATAGGATACTTTGCACGTGTTTGCTGCTATTTACGTTACAACTCTGGGCTTACAGCCATTTACTTTTCTAGAATTGTGTATTTGCTTGTATTGACACTTATTTTACAGACATAAGAAATATGCATTGTAGCGCAAGCACATTTGTACGCTCGAGGAGGACAAAGCGTCTCGTGCGCGAGTGGAGCCTAACAACATTAAACGAAACAAAACACACCTAACGCCTGTCTGGACAACCAGTTCGTACGCCCTCGTGCTTTGATTGCCTTGTTCTGCGTCCTGAAGCGATAACGACGGTAGAATAAACGCTGATGATGCGCCGAAGAAACGCTGTCTTGTGTTCGGGCTTTACGGTGGTTGCGCCTGAAGGCCTACTCAAGCGGACTTGATTTCGATTTAATCTCCCTCCTTTCCTTCAAGCGCTTTTTTTTAGTTTTGCATCGTTTTATTAGCGCCTGGTTGAAGTCAAACCAGGCAGAATGTCTAAAATGGTTCGGCATCAGCTGCTTCGCCACGCATTTGGGGCTGGAGTTCTTTTCGCTTCTTAAAATAAAAGCAGCTGCAGTCTGCCACGCACAGCGAAAAATCTTTATCTAGTTGTAACCATGACAGCTTAGCCTGCGAAAAGTAGAGTTACACTTGAAAGCTACTGCTACTTGGCAGTTTCGAAAAATGCCTTCTCGGGAAGATATATCATTCGTTCTTTATTTATTTCTCCCATTTTCCTTACTCAACATGATAATAATTAATAATAATTGGTTTTGGGGGAAAGGAAATGGCGCAGGATCTGTCTCATATATCGTTGGACACCTGAACCGCGCCCTTACTCAACATGATTGAATCGCAAGTTAATAGATTGAAACATATTACTAACTACCTTTATCCACTGATTTCATATTTCTGCCAAGCAGTTTCAGTACCTCTCCCGGAATGTTTCAGCGTTGTAGCTAAAAGAAAAACATGATTCGAACAAGTCGCCGCAGCGTTTCGTTACAATGCCAACGCCGCTGCACCGTACTCTCTGTGGCTCGTTTTAAAACCAGCGCCTGCAGCGGCTCCACGGTGAGCAGCGCCACGAACGGCACGCTCTATGACGCGTCAATACCTGACAGGCACCCTGATTACGATGAGGGATGCAGAGCGCTGCCTCACGAAGAGAGGACGTTTAAAAACTGTCTTCGTCCACTTTCCGTCATCAGGCGCCACTAAGATGGTACTCCCCCTCACAGACGTAAAACAGGTGCCGAAGGCTAGCCGAAGGGGGAGAGCAGGAAAGGGAGGATATGAGAGGGTGTTGGACGGTCGGATCGGCAGTACTCGGCAGGCATTGTAAATATAGAGGAGGCGCTTTGTCTGGAGGCCACCACTACAGTACCTCTTTCTTCCTCTCTTCTTTCACTCCCTCATTTATCCCTTCCCTTACGGCGCAGATCGGGTGTCCACCGAGATACGTGAGACAGTGCGGCATTTCCTTCCCTCAAAACCAATAATATTTCAATTTCTGTAGCAGTAGAGAGAGAGAGAGAGAAATTTATTTCCATCCGTCAAAAATGACGGGGCAGAAGGCTATAGCCCAAACCCCCATCCAATCCCCTATCCGTCGGCCGGAATTCCTTGGGACTCGGCGGCGGTCCGGGCGGGACCGATTACTTTGCGTTGCTCTTCTGATTCGCTGTTGAGCAATAAAGTCTCCCAGGATTCTACATTCCTATTCGGGTCGTTATAGAAAGGGCATGTCCAGACCATGTGGATTAGATCTGCAATGCTATTGCAGTGCGTACATCTTGGTATAGAGACTTCTGGATGCCCTTTACTGTATAGTTGAGGGTTTGCTGCTGGTTTATCTGCTGCTGGGCTGGTCTTACGACCGAGCTTATAAAGAGAAATTATTTCAAGGAATGTTGTGAGTTCGTCACCCGATGGGAGGTGTTGCTCGCGTGGAGGCAGCGCGTCAGCGGCGATCGACCGAAATTTGAGCCCTAGGGTGGTCACGTGGGATTTCTCGTTCCCCCCCACGCCCTGATGAGCCGGGCACCAGATTAGTGAGATTAGCTCTGACGGTACTTTCCTTTCTCTCAGAATTTTCGCCGGCTGCGGCAGAGATTATGGCCGTATAATAGGTCTTAATTGCTGCCATAGCGTCACTCACTATCATTCTTTTCCTTGTCCCGTTTTGTAATATTGCTAGAGCATTGGCAACGTCTTCTGCCTTAGTTGCACTTGTGTTTTTAACGGCGCAGCGCGGGACCGGGTCCTCACTCACAAGAACACTACCGCCGTGTGTTCTGCCTTCCGATTGTATTCGGCAGCGTCCGTGTAGAGCACATCGGATCTACCTCAAAATTCGCTCAGTAGGGCCACAGCCTTTCCTTTGCGTCTACCTTCGTGAGATACCGGATGTATGTTTTTCGGCAACCGTGGAATTTTGAGTCTATCACTTGTTGATCTAGGTACGTTATATGTCCGCTTTGAGCACTCCGAAGGTTCGAACCCCACGCGCCGCATCATTTTCTTCCAGTTTTGCGTTTTAAAAACCTTTGATAATGCGACACCGTGGCGGCTTCTATGAGTTCACTCAGAGTGTGGGAGACATTTAGCCTTAGTAGTTCCACCGCCTAAGTGTTCGGGGGAAGACCTAGTGCGGTTCAGGTCCTTTTCCTGATTATGATTTCGATTTTGTTCTTTTCTGTTTTAGCCAGTATGAGATAGGGGGCAACGTATAGCACTCAGCTTAGGACGAGTCTGGACGAATGTAAAAAGATTGACCTCTTCTTCCCCGCATGCTTGTTAGAAAATTAATGCACTTGAGTAGCCGGCACGTCTGGCTGGTACTCGCTTCAAGTCTCAAAATAGTTTCTGTGCATATGCCATTTGCTTTTATGCAGAGCCCCCCCCCCCCCCAGGACGCGAATACTGTCTACTCTCAGAATGGTATTGCCAATCACTCGTAAAGCAATATCACAGCCCTTGCAAAGGGGACCTGTTTCTTTTCCTAGTTGCCCTTTCCATTCATATCTTTTATTTTCCCATTCACTGGTAAAGCAATATCACAGCCCTTGCAAGGGGGACTGTTTTTTTCCAGTTCTGGAGTTACAGTCTCACTGAATACGCGGGCTCGGAAAACCCGGAATTCGACAGTCCCATCACTGTCGGGAATTTGAGGGATGAACTCAACCGCCTAAGAACCAAAACGGCTGCCGGGCGCACAAAATCATAAACAGGATGCTCAGGAATCTTGACGACGGTTCCTTTCGGAAACTTACAACGTATATGAAAGAATGCTGGGACAAGAGAGAGATACAGCAATAATGGAAAGCTGCGAACCTGCTCTTCATTCCGAAGCCAGAGAAGAGGCTCGAATTTGAGCGTCGTAGACTCATTTCCATCACATCTTACGTTGGAAAATTGATGGATCACGTAATTCAAACTAGACTGAATAGATTGATGGAAGATCACAATCTTTGCCCTGAGACCATGATAGGCTTCAGATCAAACCTATCGGCATGCGATGTCATTCTACAGCTGAAGGAGCAGATGATCGATAAATAGACTATTGATACTAGGGTAAATGTGGGACTGGAGGTCTCCAAAGGTTTTGATAGTGTCAAACACGTTGCCATACTTGATAGCCTTAGTGCGCTAAATGTTGGAGTAAAGGCATACAACTACATAAGGGGCTTCCTCTCAAATCGGACTGCCACCATCAACCTGGACGGACAGTGATCCGGAAACATTAGAGTGGGCAATAGAGGGACGCCACAAGGGTCCGTTCTCTCTCTCCGACCGTGTTTAATGTAGCGAAGATTGGGCTTCCAGGGCAGCTGGACGGAATCACAAATCTCCTTCACACTATATATGCGGACGATTCGACGCTGTGGGTGAGCTGGGGTAGCGGTGGACAGATTGAAAGCGCAATTCAGAGAGCCATAGATGTAATGGAGAAATACCTGGAGCGGATTGGGTTGAAATGCTCGGCAGAAAAATCAGAGGCTCTTTTTCTCTCAACTCAAAGAAGAAAAAAATCACCATAAACTGGACAAGCGCGATCGCGATGCGATTTGTGCGCAACCGAACTATCGATCTCAACATCAATCCCGTATAGGTTCCGGCTCACGCGGGTAACACCGGAGACGAGGGGGTCGACCGTGTAGCCCGATTTTTAACCAACCGTGGGATAGGAGGCCTCCCGGGAACGGACGCCCGCGCCGAGGCGCCTCGCTCGTACTCGGAGATTACAAACCTTTTTGTGAGCTAAGATGCACTATCCCACCCCTCCTCCCGACCTGGACAGGGCGCCAGCCACAACACTCAGACGCCTACAAAAAAAGGCCATTCTTAGTCCCTACCGATTATTTAATGAAAAACGGTGAATACGACCTTGCATGCCCGCACTATGGTGACGGGACGCACGCCCCGTAAGACCGTATAATATGTGAATGCGCTAGCAAACTAGCTCACCGCGACGACACTCTTGCCAGCTTGCTCGGGAGAGGAATAGGAATGGGACAAGCTCTTCCCAGTTGAGAAAAACAACGCAGTTAGCCCTCATCACGCGAGCTCAACAGGCCGGCCCTGACTGGGGTCACCCTGGACTCGCCCCATCCTCTACGAATCCCTTTCATTTCGTGGCAGCAAAGTTGTAACCACCACCAACCCCCATCCCCGCCGCGGTGTCTAGGCTGTTGCGACTTCTGGAAGAATGGGAAGGAAAGTGCACTGTGCTGCCCAGTGGCTCAAGCTGAGCCACAATTGCTGTCACGTGCAGACAGCAAGAGAAATAAAAGTGATGTGAGAGCTCATATGAACCAGCGCAATAGAGGACAACGGACAGGAAAGGTTGGCGACTGGTTGGCGCTGGTACTTCTGAGATCATGGCTGACCAACTAGCCCAACAACAAGTTTTGCTGATATTTGAAAAGAAAGATTGAAAGAAATGACGGTCGTCGCAACAACCGTGTCAACCCACGACGGTTCAGCAACAGATACCCCCGGGGACAAGGAGCCCTTGCCACATGGCGGTAGCTTCCTGGCCTTAAGAGGCTGAAAGCTAGGGGTCCTCGCGGTGCCTACCTGTTGGTGTACTGCGACTGAAGGAAGAATGGAGAGGAAAGTGCACGGGACTGCCCACTCACTCAAGCTGACCCATAATCGCTGCCACGTGCAGACAGGAGGAGAGTTGAAAGAGGAGAAAAAAAATGGCAGTGGCTTAGCTCGGCTATGCCAGGATATATGTAGCGAAAGCAAGTGTGAAACTCCCCGGTTGGCCTTGTTCACATATTCCACAACGTATGAAGGACAGGATAAACATCCTCTATGGCCTGTTGGTCCATGTTTGATTTCAGCACCGTGGCTATCCAACGATTGAAGGGGTCGCGTCACTCTTACGCCTATTCTCTAGGCTAACGGCACGTTGTTCTTCGGTTTCATGAGCCCGCTGCTGAAGTCTCTTGGTCGCATTCCATCGTTCATCACGCGCCGTCTTCAGTGAAGCAGGACTCAGGTCTCTCCACCGGCTGCTGTCGCTGCTGCTAGCGGTCGGGACACCAGACGTTAAACGAGAATGTCTCACGGCGGCATATTCACGGCGGCGTTTAGCCAGTCGTTCGGAGCACTGTTCGTCTGTTTCCTACGCGATTCGTTTCCTCTTCATCTCGTTCCTCTGTCGATTCCAGGCCTCCTCCTGCTTAACAGAATTGTCGCCGTCCATACTGTCACCTCCACTGTGGTTGCGCCGCACGCCAGCTCTCCTTTTCAATCCTGTGCCATCTTATCACGCATGCGACGCAGCTGTCGAAGCAAGCGGGGGCGAGCGCAACGACGAGGAACGCGGTGTCACGTCCTACCAAACGGCGGCGGCGGCGCTGTGTGACGTCATGCCAGATGGCGCGGTGAGCGCGCGAAGCACAGTAACCTTCCGCGGCGAGGCTCGCGTGGTGACGTCACATGTCACGATGGGGTACCACACGGCGTAATCGCGAGTTTGCGGCCAATGAAGCTTTCGCTCTAATGTTAAAAGACAATACGCTCGTCGCAACAACCGCGTCTTCCAAAAGGATAACGACGGTTTAGCAAGAGAGACACGCGGTGACAAGAAGCCCTCGCCTGATTGGTGAGAGCTCCTATAGATCCCGTTCCCCTAGGGCCATGAAGCCACCTCGCCTTCTGCGGTGTTTGTTGTTGAGACTGAAGGAAGATTTAAATGAAAGTGCTGGCTTTACGGGCTCTCACACATGTGGTTGGGGGGGGGGGGGTGTCTAGACGGTGAGCACTGGCCTTTAATCAGCAAGAGCGAATTACGTGTTAGTTACGTGGCGCAACTTGTGAGAGCGAGCGGTCTGAACCGCAGTCAGCGCAGCTGCGGAAAGAGCGTTACCAGTGCGACAAGTCACGTGTTATGACGTCTCACCCACACGTGCGGCGAGCCAGAACTCAAACCCATGCGTCATTTGACCTTCAGCTTCGCAATCGAGAAGTGGAGCTTTTCGGCCCAAAAAGATTGCTGTGGTTCAACCCGGCTAAACCTATAGCAACACGGGCGAAAGCTCAGTTAAGGCAATCACACGCCACACGTTTTTATATAGCGAATGGCGCGTCACGTAATTTCCGGCACTTGGGAGAGTGCTGTCGGCTCCGCAACGCAGCGTCACGTGATTCGATACTTGCGACGCGAGCGAGTGCCCCGGGCTCAACGCGCAGCTGCGGCAATGCGCGGATAGTCGCGTGGCATAACGTCCCAGAGAACATTTTAAGGCGGAATGCTTTCTTGGCTCAAGAGTGGCGTGGACGAAAGTTGTAGACGGAAGTTGTCCCCACGAACTGTCTGTCATAAGCTGTGCGGTAATTAAAACAAAAATGTAAAAGTTGATTCAGCCGCTGTTCTTAAGCAAAGTATATGAATGAAATAAACCAGAATTGAAAAATTAAAAACAAAAAGTGAAAACGAAAATAAAAATGGGAAAATGAAAAGAAAATAGAAATAAGCAATAGATAAAAATAAAACTGGAAAAAAGATTATAGAATTAACAGAAAATGAAAAATTAAGGTAGACTGAGGACAGGGAAAGCCTTTCTCATTTGCGCTCTTAGGCAGAGTTATTTTTTCTTGCGGGAGGGTCACGGACGCCTGAACCAACTAGCGACGGCGTCCTTTTTCAGCGCCTCACGGGAAAATAAGCATTGCTTCATTTTGTTGTGGAAGCATCCATGAGAGCAATGGTGTGCTTTCTTTTGCATGTCAGGATGACAAACAAGCGGTTTATGTTATTTAGCCATCTGAGACGCGATGACCATCCGCGGAGATTTTAGATGCCTTTTCCATGCCGCGTACCGTGCTGTATACTATTACCAGAGTATCGTGAGTCCGCGCGTCGCCAGTGCGCATTCACAGGTTGTTTGTAGGGCGCCACATGGCGCCAGTTAACCTGCAGCTGCGTGCGTGCTTGCCGCCGCATCGGGATCAATCGGGACAAATAAAGGTGTCCAGTATTTACGAGTTTGGCCCTGGCTCGAGCCGCTGCTGAGACGTTGAGTATCCCTATTATGCCGATAACGCGAAGAAGACAAAATGCCAAGGATTTGTCAGTCTAGATGGTGTTTGCTGAAGCGGTTCTTAATAGCACTCTTTATAGGGCTGACTTTCAGCATAGATACCTGAACAACCAGGCGGCGTAGATCGCAAGAAATGTGTTGGGCGGACCACGAAATAGAGGATTTCCGCTTCTCTCGGCCGCGGTGAAAAGTTGGCGAAGAAACTCCGAATGAGCTTCAAAGGTAACTGCGCAATCTCGAGCAATAAAAGTCTTCGAATGTGGCTGTAGTCATTCTACTTAAAACTTGCCATCTGTCGCAGCAGAAAGTGTTAATGCCGCGCACCAGCGGCTTTGAGCAAGAACAAAGAGCCTTCGCGGCATTGCCTCTATTGAAGAGGAATCCGTCACATACTCATCAACGAAAAACAGGCGGGCAAACAAATTCGCCACAGACACTCAAGAGTGGTTAAGAGTATGAATTAGAAAACTCTATAGCTCCGCGAGTGAAATGTTTGAACATTTCAGTCCAGTGGGCCCGTGCGGGGGCCCAAGGACCTACGTGTCCTAAACTCCCCTGTGTCCATTAAACGTTTCACAACCAGCACCCAGCTGAGCCTCCTGTTCGCGCCTCTGCCGCATTGCTTCCGCTTCACGTTTCCGCAACTCGACGTTGGCAGCGCGCTTCTGTCGCTTCATGTCCGCTTCTGGCTTGCGAACTTCAACGCCTCTTCAACCGGTTGAGACTAGCTTCGCCCGTTCTTACCGTAGCAGTGATCGTCGATGTTGCAGCCCGCCTCTGCAGCCGTCGTATAGCATTTATCGGCTCTCGCGCCTTGGAGCCGGTAGCGTACCTTTGTGGGCGCCCTCGTCTCCCTGTTCACGTAGACGCGGTCGCCTCGCAGGCCACAGACATTGATGTCGTCGCCGTTCCATCACACTGCATCCAGTGTTGCAGGCGTTACCGAAAAAAAATTACTAAATACGTTAATCTTTACGCTAAAAAAAGGAACGCGTTACTGCCCTATCTTAGCTATAAAAAAAATGCAACGCCTTACCGTTACCGTTACCGAAAAAAAGTACCGCACCTTACTTTACCGTTACTGCATCGCCATAAATTTTAATCAGTGCGTCTCCTCTGCAAGAACAAACGATAACAATTTTATAAAGGTTATATTTCACAAAACTTAAAGAAAAAACAGCGCTTTTACCCGAAATCTTGATTTAACGAGAATACCTTCCACAAATGTGCAGGAGCTCAGCTATGTTATAATGGCCTAAAGTTGCCTGCAGAGTTATATGTGATGGCTTCACACACCGTGGCATATTTAGCAGCCATTTTCTGAACGTGACATTAAACGCAAAATGGCACTTTATCATCAATTCTAACTTTCCAAAGAAAACATCGCTAAACTCTCAGCAATATTACATTAATTTTGAAAATTGTGATGTGACAACATGCAGGGTATGCTTCCTCTCTGTAGAGATTTGTGTGTGTGCATTGGTTTGGGAAGGGAGGTAGGTGAAGGCAAGTGTGTGGATGCGTTTTCGTTCACGTGTTTCGTGTTTTATGGGTATTCTGTCTTTTTCTAGCTGTTGGGTGCGTCGTCAAAGGCAGGTGTTTCTGGCATGCACGCGAGCAGCAACAAGGGTTGTCGAGGACACCGGTGCATTTTGTTTATCTGCAACATCACTTTAGGCACTCCGCGCTTTCCCTTTAAAAAAAAGGAGGCGGAGAGGGGACAACTGGAATAAAAGGTAACTATTTATGTGACAGCTCGAGTTACCGAGAAATGTTAACGTAAGCACGTTAGCCGTTACAGTTTCGAAATGGTAACGGGTACGTTACTAAGTTACCGAAAAAATAAAGCGTTGCGGTAACGCCGTTGCTTGTAACCCGTTAGCGCCAACACTGACTGCGTTGCACACACCGTCGGCAGGGGAACCTGAAGAGACAGTGACGCGCGCAGCCGCGATACCCTTCGCAAAGACACTTATGACACGTACTGCGTGGGCACTGGCGCAACTAAGTGATGCAGCAAGTGGTTTCATGCTCGCACCTGCTGCCTCCGACGCTCCGCCGCCTTCCGCCACCTGAAGCCCTATTTCGAGTGCGATGCTCTCTCCAGTAATGCTTCCTCGCTCCGAAGCTGCTCCAGTCGCTTCCCTCTCCACTTCTTGCCAGGTGTATTACATAGCCGCCTTTTTGTGAAACCGCTACCGAAGAAGCGTCTAACTCGCAGACACGACGCGCGCCTTTAGCACAAAGCCCGAGAACTGGATTATTTCTATCGTGCCGACGAACACACTACACACATGGACGCGGCAAGGCAAGGTGCAACCTACGCGGTCCGTGCAACCACGCCGCGATCTACACTTATCTCCGCCGCCGCGGTGTGCGCCCCCTCCCCCGCCGCAGCAGACGAGACAGCGATAGCGCTGGCCATCCCTGACCGCCGTACGCCCAGAGTCCTCAGTGACTCAAAACGAGCAATCCTAAACTACTCGGCAGGCTGCATCTGCATTCCCGCCGCACGCATCCTGCGCGGCCGGACTCCCGACCGCAAAATTAACCTTATCTGGGTTCCCGCCCACGAGGGCAACTGTGGTAACGAAGGGACATATATTAGGTTGGGGCAACCTAAAAAGATTGAAAAAAAATAAGCCCCTGCCTACACCACTGACGCATAAAAGTGTGATAGAAGGGGCCGGCCGACTTGCCCGAGGATTAACAATCCCGGAGGCCGCACCATCGATCCAGGAGCCCTTGCTGTAGCCCCCCTTTTGCCGACATCACCACTGTTCATAAATAGACGTGACGCCTTTTCCAGCCTCTCCAACCCGACCTCGACAGAGCATAAGCCACCCTGCTCCGAAGATTGCAGGCGCACATAATTCTCAGCCACTCAAGGCTATCACTGATCACCAACGGGCAATATGACCACACATGCCCAAATTGCAACCACGGGTAGTCCGCCACTCAGACGCACACCCTCTGGGGGTGCGAAAATAACCCTCCCCCACGGGCCCTCCTGCCAGCTCCCTCTGCGGAATGCTGGGACAAACTCCTCACCCAGCCAGATAAGACCACGCAACTTGCCCTCATTTTATGGGCCCAGTACGTAGACCCCACAGGCGGACCGCACAGGACACACTTGCTCTAATTACGGACACCTGTTGCAAATAAAGTTATGTCTGTGTCTTTCTCTCTCCACTTCTTGCCATCTCCATGGCACTCCCATTTTTTGTGGCCCGACGCCAACTATGATCTTTGAAGTAATGGCACATATAAAGGTTTCGCCTGGAATTAAAGTGCATGAGCACAAACACATTGTTATATTAGCGCTCATAAAATGGCTTTTGACCCATGACACGCACTACTTCTCTCCGGGCTCGGCGTTGCTCGGATCTTGTCACTCGATCAAGAACAACTTCAGAGTCCCGCTGACATTGCAGGCGAATCATGTTGTACGGCCCGCAGTAGCGGCGAAAACGTATTAACGGAGTCCACGGTGACAAATGGATGTCCAAACTCAGACTCGGTCAGCTGGCCTGTATTCTGCGTGGCGCCGACAAAGATTGTAATGTCAACGGTCGGTGCGCTATTCGTCTTGAGTGCACAACCAGGCATGACATCGGGGTTCTTCTGCGGACTGCACGACATAAACATTACGGTGCTGAAATGCAGTCTGGTGTCCTCTAGCACACTCCCTTTATAAAAGAGAGTGCTCTGCAGGGCAGCTTCGACATCATCCTGACTACACCCACTGCAGGGCCAAGGGCTCTCCCAAGTCTCTCCAATTAACCCTCTCCTTTGCCAGCTGCGCCCACCATATGCCTGTAAGTCTCATAATCTCATCCGCCCACCTAACTTTGTGCCTCCCCCCCTGCTATGCTTGCCTAAGCTTGGAATCTGATTCGTTTCCCTAAAGAACCACCGGTTATCCTGCCTTCGCATTACATGCCCTGCCCATTTATTCTGTTCTGATTTCGACAAGAATGTCATAAAACGTGTTTGTTCCCCACCCACTCTGCCCACTCCAGGTCTCTTAACGTTACACGTATCCTTTCTCTTTCCATGGCTCGCTGCGTCATCCTTAACTAAAGCTGAACCATTTCATTAGCCTCCACGTTTCTGCCCGTAGAAGAGTACCGGTAAGCTACAGCTATTGTACACTTTTCTCTTGAGGGATATTCGTAACCTCCTATTCATTACCTGAGAGGACCTGCCATATGCGCTGCACTCCTTTTTTACCCTTCTAGTTATTTCCCTCTCATGATCCGGATCAGCCGCCACTACCTGCCCTAAGTAGATGTGTTCCTATACCATTTCCGGTACCAGGCTTCCAATTGTGAACTGCTGTTCCCTTCCTAGAGTGTTGAACGTTACTTTTGTTTTCTGCATGATAATTTTTAGACCGACCGTTCTGCTCTGTGTAACTCATTCATCATGATTTGCAGTTCATCTCCTGTGTGACACAGCAAGCCAATGTTCTCAGCGAATAGCATATTATTTATGTCCCCTCCATAACTCTTATCATAAACTGTTCACCATTCAGGCCTCAGATTATCTGCTGTAAACAGGCGGTGAAAAGCATCGGCGACATCGTGTCTCCTTGCGTGACGCCCTTCCTTATTGGAATTCTATTGCTGAGTTTATGGAGGACTGTGGTAGCAGTGAAGTTCCTGGATATATCTTCCAGTATTTTGACACAAAGCTCTTATACATCGTAATTCCGCAATGCCTGTATGACAGCCGAGGTTTCCACTTGTAAAATGTTTTCTCGTAATCAATGAAGGCTATATATAGGTGTTGGTTATATTCTGCGCATTTCTGTATCATCTGATTGATAGCGTGAATATCATCTATTGTAGAATATCCTTTACGAAAGCCTGCCTGATCATTTGGTTGATTAAAATCGAAGGTTGCCCTGACTCTATTAGTGGCGTGGGTCGCTGCGAGTTCCGCACCGCGAGAACTCACTTCCAGCGGCTCGCCAGTCTTCGCCGCGGCTGCTAACAAGGCTCGCCGCTGTCTTCCTTCGGCATCTTTCGCTCGCCATCGAGCCAGGCGACGCTCCCGCCCTTCGTTCATTTCGGCTAGCCGTTTAGCGCGTTTACGCTCCCTATCGATTGCTAAATCCCTAGCACAGTTGGCAATGTCGACCGAGTGATCAGACTCGGCCCGACGTCTGCGAGTACGCACCCTCGAGGACGTCGGCTCTGGCTGACCTGCATCGTCCATAGCGAGACACTGGATAGGCAGCGCGCAGCGGCCGCGACGACGGCGGAGCGCGTGACTACAGCTGCTGCGAGTCACGTGGTGCGTCACGTGGTTACTTACGCAGCTCCGCTCCTCCTGTTCAAGGTCTTTCGTACAGACGCAGCGAAATGGGAGCCGCTGAGATAGTAAATCTTCCGCTTTAAAAGGTTGTCACCGGAAGTGAACCGGTGTCCCTTCGGTCGGGAGCCGGGCACTACTTCTCCAATGAGGATGTTCGTTCAGGAGGATAAACAGAGGATTTGTACAACCACGTCGCGCAGAGGTGTGCGCAAATGACTATAAAGCAAAACTTAGTTGCACGGATTAAGTGCGATGACGTGTAATACCGCAGGATGTGATGTCACGTGAAAAGCTGCCGATATGTGCGTAATGTTGCGCCAAGGAATCCCTAAGCGACCGCACGGACAGTTTAAAACTATCGCGCCATATTTGCATGGCGAACTTAAGAAGTATATCACACTGGCTGGCTACGCTTCTTAAATACAAAAGGGAAGTTTGACCGCCAGACTAACACTCAATGTGTACAAACAACGGTACATGGGAACACATAGTATATCTGGCCGGGACAATTAGTTACAAAGCCAAGAGGTGCAGAACATCAACACGAGCTTTCAGCTCGTGTACCTAAAGGCGACAACGTGATGACGACCACAAATGTAGCCGGTGATTACTTCAGTAGGTACCGCTAGCTAAGAAATTTAGCGCACAAAAAAATCAGTGGTCCAGTAAGAGGCTTCTGCTCAACAAATTCAACGTATAAATGGAACCCTTGCTTGCTTTAAACGCTGGTTGTGTACTGGCGGCGTTGCATCAAAATTTTAATCATTGTCACATTAGAATCTGAGATTTAGGCGAAGCGGAGATATTACTGTTATTCTTCATCTTGCTTTTACCTCTTGACGACGCACAGCAAAAAAAGTAAACTGTTGTGTGCTGTTCAACGAAAATTATCCTTTGGGAAATAAGTTGTTCCAGGAAAGGAAACGGTGCAAGAATTGTGTAATCTCGGTAGATGCCCCAACTGCCCCGTAAGAGAAAGAAGGAAAGTGGTAAAGAAAGAAGAAATTAAGAATTGCTATAGTGGAGGGCACTGGAATAAATTAGACACCAGGGGATTTTCAATAGCAAAGGACACGGGCACCTTGTCTTTCCTATGAACTATCAATTTCATTATACTACAAGAACATGACAAAAATGAAAACAAAGAAATCTGGAGGGCGCTTAAGCTTCATCTTTAATAGTGAGACGCGACAGCGTGTTGCAGCGTTGCCAAGGTGTGCATGAAACGCCATCGCCCGTGCGGCGCGACGCGAGGCCCGTTGGACAATATAAGGAACACACGCCTGTTATATCTTGGTTTGACACCCAAACCGGGCACTAAAGGAAGGAAAGTGGAATGAATATTGGTTTTAAGGAACGGAAATGACGCCTGTCTCACAATTCTCACTGGGCACCTGTATCGCGCGATAAAGGAAGAAAAATCTCTTCCCTTGCAACGCGGTTCAGGTGTCCACCGAGATGCGCCATTTTTCGCTGACGGTCAACGCCGCCGACGCCGATACCGGCTTTTCTGCTACACGAGCTCCTTAACGCTGTCGCGTTAAAAATGGGTAAGTGCACGCTAAAGATCCCCAGGTGCTCGAGATTATTCCGAAGCCCTCCACTCCGGCACCTCTTCCTTTCTTCTGTCAGTTTCTCCTTTATCCCTTCCCTTACAGAGCGGTTTAGGTGTCTGCCGAGATGTGAGATACTGCGCCATTTTCTTTCCCGAACAACCAATTTACAATTCACTATTTGTAAGAAAGGAAATGACGCAGTAACTATCTCACATGTCTTGGTGGACACACGAACTGCGCCGTAAGGAAAGCGATAAACGAGGAACTAAGAAAGGAAGACGTGCCGTAGTGGAAGGCTCCGGAAAACTTTGGACCATCTGGGGGTCTTTAACGTCCACTGACATCGCACAGCACGCTGGCGCCTTTACGGTTCGGCTCTATCGAAACGCTGCCTCAGCCGACTGGATTGATCGCGTGTTCTCCGGCGCAGCAGTCGAGAGCCCTTATCACTAAAGGGCCGCAGCTTCGTGGACTTGGTGGGCTGCAAAATTCTTGGCCACCATCGCCTTATATTCACATTGTAAAAAAATGTAGGACGCTTAAGCTTCGCCTTTAAGAGTGGAACGCGACAGCGTGTTGCAGCACTGCCATGGAGTCAACGAAACGCCATCGCCCGTTCGGCGCGACTCCTTGCCCGTTAGACAAATCGCTCTGCTTCCTGTGGTGAAACTGACGCGCGGAGCGGCAAACCACGTAGAAGCACTGCCAGCCGCCTTGTCGAAACGCGCGGGACTTAAGTTGCAGTCGTAGTTCGTTGGCACATAGTTCTCGACCAACCTCATGCCACGAACGCCAGCATAGCTTCCGCGCTGAACGAACGGGCAGCAAGCCGTCTGTCTGTCTGTCTGTCTGTTGTTGCCAGGAAGAAAGAAAAGGAAAGTGCACAGGCCTGCTCGCTGGCTCAAGCCGAGCCACGATCGCTACCACGTGCAGATTGCAAGAGAGTTCAAAGATGGGATAGAAAGACAGGATAGAAAAGACGCGTGGTATAATTACTCAGGCCCATCCCGGAGGCAGTGCAGCAAGCCGCAAGGTTCGTGGCGCAAGCTTTGGATGAGCGCTGCGTTGTTCGCCGCTCACCGCGTGATTCCTGCGTTCCCGCACGGCCCCGCTGCGCCCAATCTAGAGATATGTCAGACAGGTAAATTCCTTTACTTAAAAATCAATTTTAATTTCATTTTCCTTTCCTTACGGCGCGGTTCGGGTGCACACGGAGATATGTGATACAGGCCTCACTTCCTTACCTTAAAACCAATTTTCATTTCATTTTCATTGCCTTGGGACGCAGTCCGAGTTGTCCACCGAAATATGTGAGAGGCGGCTCTTGCTTTCCTTGCGCTGCTGTCACGCGCCACCTGTTGGGGCAGTGGCTTACATTGCGAGGAAGAGGATGAGGAACTTTTCGCTCACGGCCGACGCCGATGACACCGGATTTTCTGCGACACGAGCTCCTTAATGCTGTCGCGTTAACATTGTCTCTGTCTCTCACATCCTCACATTAACTTCCAGTTGTTTAGACATGTGATTGCTGCTTAATACAAGTTGATTTAAGGAGCAATAAACCTATAGCGAAATTCATCAACCGCTACATGAGAGAAATAATCCTGGGCTTATCATGTGTAGGTTGCAGTCATTTATTCAAACCTGCATTTTTTTCAAATCGGTGAACCTGAACGTCTACAATGCTTGTAGCGATGCTAGGTGGTTCGCCACGAATGAAAATTCCTTTCATTGCAAATTTTGCTGCCGAGCACAAGACGCGAGATGCCATCTGCCCCTGCATGGCTTTGTGTTCATCCAACAAAAATGGCTCGAAACTTAATTTTTTTAAGCATGGCAAATTCGATGGTTTAGTTTTTGTATTCAGCTGTTTGGAGCGTTATTCCGCTGAGGCTGGCAGTTAGGCGATTCCATAAATTACAGTGAAGACAATGCACCTCATTCACTCTTCATGCTTCAGAAATCAGTCAGATCATGCCACGATAGAAATGCGAAAATAAAAATGCGTATTTGATGCCGGACTTTCAGCCGAGCAAAAGAACTGAACAAAGTGCAGACAAAGGATACAAAGATGCACACGGCACGCCGAAATGAAATTTTTGTGAAAATTCCGAGCGATACCTTTTTAAGAACGTTCGGCGTGAGTGGCGCGGGCATATTTCGAGTAGCTGCCGAAAGTGTCCCATCATTATCCTAGCGTTTAAGTATGGGCAAATGTTCAAATTATTCGACATGTGATTCAAATTATTTTTTAACCGGGTTGTAGTTCTACTCAACTGAAGGAGTAAACCATGCCGAATCGTAAAATAATTCAGACTAAGACGATGGTACGAGCACCATTCCGTCTGTAATATTGTTCTGAGTTTTGGCGCTAGCAGTCATCATTATCAGTTTTTTTGTTCAAAAATTCACTGCAACGCCTCCAGCGCATTGAGCAGCGCGAAATTAGCGCTGAGTGCTCAATATACTCTATAGGTAATAAAAGAGTTCAAGATTGATTTCCTATACCACAGACAGCGGTATAAGCTGAGCAAAAGAATTTCTCGATACAAGAGTAACACAGCTTGCATCAGCAAACATACCATAATCATGAAATTTATTCCCTAAGGAAATCGTTGAAAAGTATGAGGAATCTTAGACTTTCATTGACCAACGAAGGTGGCTGGCCTTCCTAACGGCGACTGGCTGTGGCCCATATTTATACCTTGAACCAGGTGATAAAGATATACGCAGAATATTAACAAACTCCCCGATGCGAATAGTAGGAGAAAACGTTTCAGTTATTTGAATCCACAGCAGTTCAGTGGGCATTGCCTTTCCAGTGTTTAGAAAATAAATATTCAATGCTGCTGAAAAATACGACTATAGCGGCCTTTTAGGTACAATATAAATCCGTAATGAAAGTGATAAGATCCTAGTCAGAATGTACGTTAGTCCAGGCCGACAATGTCTATTCAGTATTGTTCACCGCGCGTTAAAATTATGTACTCAGGACCGTAGACTGAAAAGAGTTACGGTAAAAGTTGATCGGTAATAGCCTCGCAATTCGCGATTCGCTCATCACACTGCCTTAATAAGTACCTTAGGGGACTAATAGCAAAAGAAAATCGAGTACTGGGAGGCAGGCAAAGAATAAAGATGGCCCTTCAAAATATTTCAAAGATGTACAAAGTTTTAATAGCGTTAGCTCTTATTCATGACGTTTCTTGATTTTGTCGGATATGCTACCACCTCCCTTCGGCGTGAAACTGATGAATTGAAGATGGCGCCCACCCATAGTAAATCAATATAGCAACCCAGTTGGTGATTGATTGGAGACGTCATTAGTATATCGAATTGGTGATTGATTTGGGAGGTCACAGATTTTATGACGTCAAAATTAGCTAGTCACGTGACTATGGTTACTCGCTTATTCTAAGTAATTATTGAGGCCATCCTAGAGAAAATTAGATATTTGGTATCATCTAGATGAATAGAACTCGTTAGACATTAAAATAAGCTAATGAAGTTAAATTTTAGTTATAGTTAGGCTTAAATTCATTGCTTATAATTATTTAGCCTATGACGACATAATGCTTATAATTATTTAACCTATGACGGCAAAATATCACTAATGACATTTCGCAACGAGATCGATGAGTACAACAGGTAAAACACCAGTATCGCATAATTAAGTTACTATTAATTTGTGGTCAGGCATAAAATAGCAGCTGTGACGTCGCCACACGATAGCTCACAATTTCGTACCTCATGGCGAATTGTGGTGAAAGGGGCACTCTTCATCCCATAATCTTGGAATGCGCTGATTGCCCGTGCTCCAGTTTAAGCATCAACAGAATAGAAGCCTCACAAGTTTCGCTGCGGAGCGAGGACCCCGCCATCGAGTAGCAAGCCGTCGGCCCAGCGGCTGAGGCCGCAAAGAAGCAATGCATCTTCACTTATCCTAAGTCTGCGGAGGTTTCGCTAATCGCATCCCAGTCTTGCGTGCCGGGATCGCGGATTTGGGCCTCCTTCTCAGTGGACAATAAAGTTTTTGATTCATTCATTCATTCATTCATTCATTCATTCATTCATTCATTCGGGGCACCTACCACCTTGAGGTTAGTAAAAATGGCCCTCCAAAGAGTCGAAAAATTTCGACCCAAATTGGTCACAAAACACCCGACCTCAAGGCGGAAGGCGAACGCTCGCCGTGAAGTACGGAAAAGTAGCCTATTCACGTGGTAATACTTCGCATGGGCAATAGATGTCGCTACCAAGCAGCTCACGCTCGTTACTTCAACGTCTTCCAGACGGAGGCGGCACATTTGTTTTTTCACTTCTCGGAAAGGCCGAGTTTTTTTACTTTTGTATGCGAAACATGGATGCATCTAGACGCTCATTATCACGACGCCATGGAAATAACCGGGAAAATATAAATTTTTAATCTTGTGTCGTGTATTTGGCAGCACCTCTAAGGTCACGAATAGCTCATATCAAGTATCCTTCCCGACAAAAGCGTTAAACATTTTTTTCTTGCCCGCTCTTGCATATGAAGCGGAAACATTGCCTACACTTACGGAAAGACGTAGTTAGGTTGCGGGCAGCACAGTGCACTATAGAAATCAACATGATAGATGCCGCGTTACAGCACAGGAAGAGAGGAGAATTGGCCAGAGAACACACTCGGCTACATCTTAGCGTATTTGAAATCAAGACCAAACGGCCGTTGCGAACACCTGTGATGTCAAAGCAGATAAGCGATGGTCATAAGTGGTTGGATCGTAGGAGGAAGCAAGCGAAACAGGCGGCAGAAGATCAGATGGACAGATGAGGTTAAGTAGTCCCGGGAATAAGATGGTCGAACCTCTCAAAGCACACGATTAGTTTGAGGGATATGGTTGAAGCCGTTGTCCTTAACTGGAATTAGTCAGGCTGATTTACAAGAGGGTGATGATTAGAGAGAAAATATTCCGCATGCGGCCTCATAGGGGACTCCAAGAGAAGCTTTTGCCGTTCAGGAAAACTGCAAAGGTTAGAAGGCCTGTTGGAATGCATTCGGTGTCACAACACGCAATAATTGCGACATTTTAAAAAGACAACAGCGTCAAAATAACGTCGGCAACACTTCCACGCTGTTCTCAACAAATCCGTCTCCGGCGAACGACGAGTAGTCATGTGCATGTGTGAACTGCGAAGTAACGAAATATACTTGGATTATCTTACCCATTGGTCACACACAACCATGAATTGAAGCAAAAGGACATTAGAGTAAGCTCCAGATGACTGTACGGAACAACGTTCACTGTTGCCATGCGTCGAAAATATGACGAATTTGAAATCGCCTTGCTTCGGCAAAATAGAATATACAGGTTTACCCACATAACTTGAGCCAACGTTTTAAAGATGAAAGCTGAAAGATGAAAGATGAAAGAGTTACTGAGGCTATTTTTATTTTTTCTTAACTGATTCATTAGCTTTGTTTAATTCATCAACTTTTTGAGTGTTCGCTGCTGATCCCAAGTGTGATACGCAAAGTTGTAGAGCACCTTCAGAAACCCCGCAAAAATTTTTTTCCTACACGTACGATATGTCTCATGTGGTCCTTTTTTCCGCGTTTCAAAGAAAGATTTTGGAGAGAGCATTGGAGGCCGCAGCCGCAAGCATAACGGTCCGCTATGGTCGCCGCCTCCTCCAGGCTGCCCTCACTGTCTCCGAGGGAGCCCTGCGCGGCCCACAGTGTGATGTCATCGGTATACAGGGCATGCTGCACACTGACGACCTCGCCCAGCTGGGCCGGTAGGTGAATCATAGCAAGATAGAATAACAGGTAACAGGTCATGTGCACCGCGCCCTGTGGTGCATCCTAAATGAAAAGAACCATGTTCGTTATCCTGGATTGCAATGTAAGATTGTCTGTGGGTCAAAAATTGCCGCATGTATTGAAATTGTTTTCTATGGGTTGGAAAGGAAATGGCAAATATCGGCGGGCACCTGAACCGCGCCGTAAGGGCGGTTCAGGTTCACTCAACCATAGGGGTGTTCTCCAGTGGAACTGCCGGTCACTTATTTCAGCTTCAACAGACTTACTGTAACTTATATCTCAACATAAGCAAGACAACTAATTTACAAGAAACTTGGCTTACATCTGAAAAACACTTCCATTTGCAAAATTATTCTTCATTTCGACAAGATCTTCAGTCAAGAGGAGGAAGCTTACTTTTACTACTTTCGTCTAAATTTTGTCACCGAGCTAAGATTACTTTTCAGTCCTCTATTATCGTCTGTGAGTGATTGGCTTTAGACTTTGAATTGCCAGGGGTGCTATCTGTTTTCATTAGTAAATGTTTATTTTCCTTGCGGTGTGCAGGATACCAGGCTGCTAGATCTCCTGCTTCTTAATTGTCAGAAGTCGGTTATCTTCGGCGGGGACTTTAATTCTCTTCATCTGTCGTGGGGCTTTAAGGCAAATTTGTGTGGTAAGCGCCTTTGGGATTTACTTAATGATAACAACCTTTCGTGTATGAATTCAGGTTCGGCCACATTTCTCCGCGCAAAATATCGATCTATGTTATATTTAACTTTCACCAGCCCTTGTGGTCCTGTACTCAATTGGTCCACTGTGGATTGTGGAACATCTAGCGATCACACACCTATCGTTTTTGATTATTGCCGCTTAACTCCGGCGTGCTCTCAGTTGAGGTTATATATAAACTATGACCAGTTTCAGTCCTATTTGCGCTCCGCTCTTGCTTCAGAGGTTAATTCTGCTGAAAAGCATAGAGCAAAAGCCATATGCTTGGCTATTGAGGAATGCCGAAAGAAGTCCGAATTTTCGGTGCGTATTCTGGAAAAGCAGCGCTGAACAGACGAGGACAGAGACGAGGCGACAAGGACGGGCGCTGAACTGACAACAAATTTTATTGAAGGGATTCACATTTATAAACGTAGTGCAGCTACCGTTCGCGCATGCTCAGGAAAGTCAGCTCTTTCGGTGAAAGGGCGATAGAGGCTGTGCTGTACCGCCCAAGGAATCAAGGCTAGAACAACTGTCTTTAGTACGTCAGGTGTCGCGCCTCACCTCGACCGAAGCGAGCACCCGCCTTGTCTCAGAAGGTGTTGACATCCTTAATCGTTGGAAGAGTACCGAGCACTGTCTACCCGTGAGGCGTGTAATTAGTTTCCTACGTGACCACTCGCTTCGTCTTCTCCTAGCTGACAAAGAAGGCGGATTCGCTGTATTGCCTAGCTCAGTGTTCATATCCAAATCTAGGGAAGCTATTTCTGCTGTGTTTTCTGGTCATGCAAAGGTGTCTCTAGGCAAAGTCAAGTCCAGAGCGAAGAAACTTTGCGAGCGGTTGAATCTATCTGATCTTGTCAAGGCGATCGATAAGAGCAAGAAAGATTTTTTAGATGTCTTTTTTAGCGCTAAAACCCATAAGGTAGATGTGCCACTGAGAACCATAGTCTCTGAAACTGGTACATGGCAGCACTCTGTTGCTCGTTTTCTACAGCTCCATCTTAAGCTTTTACCCGTGGACTACCCGTTTATTGTTAACAATTCCAACCAGGTTTTAGAATTTTTTAGCACTAACACTGACAAATGCTACCAGGCTTTCTCCATTGACATTAAAGATCTCTTTTATTCTTTACCTCACAAGCTCATCCTTGAGTGCGTTGAGCTTTCCATTGACAAATATGGCTCCATTGCTTTTCAAAATACTGCGGGGGTCACAGTTGGGGGTTTTTTAGAACTTTTAAAGTTTTATCTCCAATCAACCTATATCCAGTTTGAAGGGATGCCCCACCTACAAAAGCAGGGTATATGTATCGGGTCCTGCATAGCCCCGGTTCTCAGTGACCTTCTGCTGGCTCATTTCGATCGTCAACTGCTCGCTTCTCCCATGGACAGCAATTTTATCAAGGTTTTTCGTTACGTGGACGATTTTTTAGTTGTCTTAGACTGTGACGCGCAGGCGATTCAACGTATCAGTAAGAATGTACTGGGTTCATTCGGTATTGTGATGAATCCTCTTGACCTCACCCACGAACTTCCAGTAAATGGCCAAATTAGATTTCTAGACATCCGGTTCCACTTTAAAGATGATGGTGTCTGCTGGTGCTATGAACCGCGCGCCAACAAACTACTTCTGGCGTTCAACTCCGCCCACTCCAAGCTCGTTAAACGAGCTATTGCCATGTCTTGCCTCAAGAACGCTCTCGGCAAATCCTGCCCGCATCTGATGTCGCAAGCATTCAATCGTCAAGCAGATAGACTGCTTAGCGCTGGGTACCTGCACCACCTCCTGGTTTCAGTCGCTGAAAGCTGCCTAAAACACATGCGCAGCAAGGTGCATACGTGCGATAGGCGCGCACAGCGCAGGCAGAAGGTAGCTGTTATACCTTACATACACTCACTTTCGCACAATCTGAAAAAGGTAGCCCAGCGTTACGACGTGAAAGTGGTCTTCTCTGCCCCTCACAAGCTGTCCAAGCTTTGAAAGGATCACTAATCCGGAGGCGACTCAGAAGCGTGGCTGTGGCAAAAAACATAGGCGGCCTTATGTTGATTGCACAGAAGGTGTAGTTTACAAAATTCCGTTAAGTTGTGGAAAGACGTATTTTGGCCAAACTGGGAGATGCGTGAACGAGAGGTTAAGAGAGCATGCCTTGAACGTGAAAAATGCACGCGAGGGAAAAGATTTTGAAGGCTTCCTCGCAAGTCACTGTATCACTTGCCTAGATTGTACTCCTGCACTCGGTGACACCTCCATAATCAGAAAGAGCAGTGTACGTATGACTAGAGAAATAGCAGAATCAAATCAGATATATAGCCTGGGAGAGGGCTGCGTCAGCACAGCCTCTATCGCCCTTTCACCGAAAGAGCTGACTTTCCTGAGCATGCGCGAACGGTAGCTGCACTACGTTTATAAATGTGAATCCCTTCAATAAAATTTGTTGTCAGTTCAGCGCCCGTCCTTGTCGCCTCGTCTCTGTCCTCGTCTGTTCAGCGCTGCTTTTCCAGAAAACTATGTACCAACACGCCCAACTTGCCGCATTAACCAATTTCGGTACGTACATCAAGAGGGAACACTTCAGCTAGATGATGGAATGCAGATTGCTCGCGGGATTAAAGACGCAGAAAGGCTGCATGGAAGAAGCTCCTACACAATCAGTGCCTAAAATATTGGCATGATTATAAGTTCATTGCGGCTGCTTTTAAACGCACAATCCCAGAAGCTAAATAAAATTATGAATCCGAGCATTTTGATTTCCTATCAAAATAAGAAAATCGTCGCGCAGTTTTCGGATTCTTAAGATCGTGGAAAAAAATTCCGGTTTAAGAAAATTCACCCTCATGTATTTTGACCCCGCAAGAAGCAATATAAACAGTTGAGACAATTGCCAAAGGGTAAGAGCAGCGTTTCGCCTCTGTACTTAATTTGCGTTTCGCATTTGTGGCCTCAGTGGACCAGTTTCAGCATGTCCCCCCTATTACCCCTCCCGAGCTTTCCCCGATAGTGTTGAGGTTACCAGCTGCTGCTCCTGGATCTGAAAGGGTAACATCAAAAATGTTAAGGAACCTCTTTGAGGAGTCCCCTACATCCTTATTGATTCCTTTACCTAATAACAATTGTGGTGGCTATTCTCTGAATAATATTAGACCCATTTCATTGGCATCAAGAGTGGTTAAGTTAATTGAAAGGGTCATACCTTTACGTGTCTCGGAATTTGTGGACCGCAATATTATCCTTAGTCCCTGTCAAATTGGTTTCCATAAAAAAATGTTCCATATGGAATGCTCACACCGATCTTGAAAGTCATATTCGTCTTGCACGGCACCAAGAAATGCATGCTGCGTTGGTGACATTAGATGTGACCAAAGCTTGAGACAACGTTGAACACTACATATGATTGCAAAGATTACATACTCTGCAGTTTCCGAATTACTTATTTGCGTGGATATCTGCATTCCTTGTAAACAGAGTTTTTTTGTATACTAAATGGTGGGAATTCTGGAAGATATACACCATCCATAGGTGTTCCACAAGGGGCAGGCTTGTTGCCTGCGCTCTTTAAAATTCTTATGAGCTCTAGTCCCGGCAATTAAAACTTTCGCACGTACCTCTATGCGGACGGCATTCCATTTTTCACAGCCGCTGCTGACATTCAATCTCTCTATGTGCGCCTGAAATCGTTCCTGGATTTGCTGGAAAGTTGGTTGTGTGACAGACGTCTCACCTTAAATGTAAAGAGGTGCGCTGTACTTGTTTTACAAATGAAAGATCCGGTTCATCTGTCTCTCAGTTACCAGCGACAAAATATTCCTCATGTTAAGCCGTTAAAATATATTGGTGTCATTTATGATGACAGCCTCAAATGGCGCTCTCAGATTGACCATGTCGCAGCGAAAGGAGCTTGTGCTGTGGGCATGTCGCGTAGATTAAGTAGTCCCCGGTCTGGAATGCGGAGAGATTCACTTTTGCTGATTTATGTTCTGTATGTCCGATCAATTTAAGAATTTGGACCTGTGCTGTTTTCTGGTACGGCTTTTAACAAAATTCGCCAGCTCGTTCTTTTGGAGCGGGAAGCGCTTCGGTTGTGCCTTGGCCTCCCCAAACTTGTGGCCAATAACGTGCTTTATCTTGAAGCCCGTATTCCTCTCTTATCATCTAGTTTTCAATTCGTAACTGTTCAGACTTACCTAAGAATATATGAATCAGATTCACACCGCTTCTTTTCTGGTTTTTGTTGCCAGCCTACTTCCTTTTTTGATGTCCACTGGCCTAGATTTCATACCCCTCATGTAGTTATTGTACAAAATTTGCTTGATCCTTTAAATGTTGTTTTGTGTAACATCCTTCCGACAAAAAACTGTGGGTACTCTGTAGAAATTGTCTTTGGCGACATTTTCCCAAAGAACGCTAAAAATTTACCACCCAACATTTTAAATGGATTCTTAGAAGACCATTTACAAAGCCTAACTATTAGCTGCACGATAGCTACAGACGCCTCCCAATGTGATGAAAAGGCAGCGGCGGGAATATATTGCCCGCTTCTTGATTGGTCTTTGTCTGTGCGGCTTCCCGACTGCACCACAATTTTCCAAGCGGAGTTTCTGGTGGTGGTGCTTGCTCTTCGCAAACTAGAGCCAGCTTTATCTTCAGTGGCTGTCATAAGAGACTCTCTTTCTTTTTCTTCGTCCCTTGCTTCGGCTGTAGATTCGCCAATCCTAATCACCTTCTATTCATTACTGCCTCCGCATTTCAGCCTTGTTCACATGATATGGGTGCCAGATCATCGCGGTGTGACTGCCAATGAAATGGTGGACTGCCTATAGGAAGGCATCCCGCAGTAACCCCGTGCTACCTCTCGTTCCGTCTACAGCGTACATTACAGCAGCGAGATTTCGAAGACAGAAATTGTTAAGAATGACAACTGAATCTATTTTATGATCTGATGATTACCTACACCTGACAGATTCGTGAAGCAGGCAATCATGCCATTCATGGCGGCTTGAGGTATCTCTATCAAGGCTCCGCTGGCGTATACCACCTTTAATATTTTATTTGCACAGGTCTGGGTTGGCGCTTCATCCCATCTGTGTATTGTGTGGTGAGCACGAAAGCATAAACCATTTTTTGTTGTTCTGTCGCCGATACACCAAGAGGAGAAGACGACATTTAGAGAAACCACTACAACAGCTTGGCTTTGTTTGAGCAGCCCAGTCATATTGACGTCTGGAGCCACTATACTTGGGTACAGCTACATGTCTCTTTTTACCGCCCTGCAAATTTTTTTAATCGCATCAAATCGGCTACGTTGGTAATTATTTTTGTTTTCCGCATTTATTTTTATTCTTACAATTATTATTATCATTTAACCACTCGTCTATAAACATCCGTCTCGGTCACCTGCGTGCGTAATGCATTTCCCGTTTCATTTGGTTGTTCCGTTTTGTTTACTTCTTCCTTCTGCAGCATTCATTTTATTTTCGTCCAGGAAATATTTACCTGTAAAACTCTCTGTGCCCTCCAATTCTTGGCCAATCCCCTTATGTGGGCATGTGCCCTTGTATGAGGGCAACAACAACAAAACAATTGCAACCACATGGGGATCTTTAGCGCTCACCGACATCGCACCGCAAACGGGCGCCATTGAGTTTCACCTCCTTTCAAACGCGACCGCCGCGTTCGGGTTCGGATCCGGTTATTCCGGCTCAGCAGACGAGCGCCTTGGTTCACAATTTAGCCAAAATTAACAAATCTGCCAACGCTTTAGCCCCAGGTTTCCTTAACCGTGCACCGGCGGCCTCCGATCTAGGGTTCTCACGGTAGCGCATGCATTCATTCAGAGAACTGACGCAGGCCTGCAAAGCCGAGCGTCGGCTCTACCCCCGACCCCAACCCTCCCTCGACAATTATCACCAGACAATTTGGAGGCACCTCCAAACACGCACCTTTCCCTCCCCTCATATACGCTCGCGCTATCATCAAGTCCACACAAACCCCTTGTGTACCCTATGCCACCACCCAAAAGCCACTCTCGATCATATCTTTTTCCTTCGCCCGGCGGATCCTCCTCCTCGGGGCCTGGAGCACGTTACCACTTGGGAGGGTTGGGGGACCCTAAAGCGCTCCGAGGACTCGGTCAAGCAAGCCATCGCCGCCGGCTGGGCTGCCAGCGTCATGAGCCTCAGGGACATGAACGTTTGAGAGCTGTGGGGCCGTGCGGGTGCCCAAGGACCTGCGTGTCTTAAGCTCCCCTGTGTCCATTACAGTTTTCGCCACCACCATAATAATTGGTTTTTGGTGTAAGGAAATGGCGCAGTATCTGTCTCATATATCGTTAAACACCTGAACCGCGCCGTAAGGGAAGGGATAAAGGAGGTAGTGAAAGAAGAAAGGAAGAAAGAGGTGCCGTAGTGGAGGTCTCTGGAATAATTTCTGCCACCTGGGGATCTTTAACGTGCACTGGCATCCGCATGCACACGGGCGCCTTAGCGTTTTTCTTCCATAAAAACGCAGCCGCCGCGGACGGGTGAAAACTGCCAAGAAAAATAGAAATACGTGTGTACAAATTTTAAATACCTTTATATTGTTGTTATTGCTACTACTCGTCTTATAATTTTTCGTGCATTGAGTCTTTGTGTTAAATATATTTAACCCGCTCCACCATGGCCTCACTGTTTATTTGTAACTCAACTCTGATCAGGTATCTCTTCTTCCCGCCGTCTGCTCGCGCTTTACGCTTCTTCTCCCGATGTAGCTTGGGCCTGAGTAGAAATTACCTATGCCCACCTGCAGTAGGGCCTAGTAAAGGGGCCTACTAGATTAAGAATAACTAAAAACAAGTTATGCAAAAGGGTTTAGGACACCAGCGGAAGCTGGCTGTACTGCTCATTATTGGCGCTACCATCTGGTAACCTCCACGAAGTAGCCACGTGAGAAAGGAAAGTTTAATAATAATAATTTGTTCTGGGGGAAAGGAAATGGCGCAGTATCTGTCTCATATATCGTTAGACACCTGAACCGCGCCGTAAGGGAAGAGATAAAGGAGGGAATGAAAGAAGAAAGGAAGAAGAGGTGCCGTAGTGGAGGGCTCCAGAATAATTTCAACCACCTGGGGATCTTTAACGTGCACTGACATCGCACAGCACACGGGCGCCTTAGCGTTTTTCCTCCATAAAAACGCAGTCGCCGTGGTCGGGTTCGAACCCGGGGACTCCGGATCAGTAGTCGAGCGCCCTAACCACTGAGCCACCGCGGCGGGGAAAGGAAAGTTTCGATTCGAGATTCCGCAGTTGGTTTTGTTCAAAATCTCTGCCACCTACTATCATTTTTGAGGCGAAAGCCTTTAATGGCTCATGTTGCGTCCGTCCGTTACTCTCTTGCGCCCATGGCCTTCGAAATCACCCGCGTGCGCTAGCGCAAACGGATAATCTCGGGGGCCATGTTTCGACATTGGTAGTTCACTATGCATGCGCGAGGTGGCGCCACAAGTGCAAGCGCCACGTCCGCGCTTGACGCCTCTCAGTTGTCGACCGAGCCGGGTGCCGCGCAACCTCCCTCCTAGCGATCGCTTCAATGGAGTCTCAGAATGCGGACAAACGCAAGTATTTCATTAAAATCTGACCCACACATCGGTGACACAAGCAGCAATACCGCCCTGAAGGCTTTCGCCTCACCGCACTTTAGGTCAACAAAGTGCCGCCCTGAATTTCTTTTATTTGTGATAAGACAAAGATTGTTCTTCCAACAGCTGCAGTGGGTGCAAATAGCTACACCAAACAGAGAATAATAAAATGTTTATTCAAAAGTCCAATGTTAAAATTTAAAATTTCATTACAGCCATGGCACAGATGAGAACTGATTCACTGCAATCGCATTTGGAGTCCTATCGCAGCCTTGGCAGTAACGGCACAGGCATTTTCAAAAATATTATCTGTACATGTGCTCCAATGACAAACAATTAACAGTGCATGTCAACAAAAAAATGCCTTAAAGATTGAATGAGAACAAAAGCTCCCTACATCTTGTGTTGTGCAAATAAAACATCGGTTACAATAACAAAAGCAGAAAAAGAAAAAATCTGGAACTGCTCAAGCACTAATTACGTGCAGCCGTTCCCGTGTGGGCCTTTTCACTCGGAGAAGCAGTCCGATTGAGCTCAACTTTCGTTTTTCTCCGACTCGTGTCTCCGGTTGGTTAAGTCCTGGGCGGTGCCGAGAGCCTCCATGTGAGGCAGGCAGATGTGGAGGAAGCAGCCCTGGAAGGAGAGGGCGAAAAACATTCAGGGGCTGTGGGGATATATCAATGCCGTAAACTAGTCCGGGTGATTAGCACTTCTGGAAAAAAGATGTCGAGGACCTGTCGCGATCCGCAAGTTGCTGCTCGTACTCAAAGAAGAGAACGATGTAAACAATAAGTACGAGTATAAAAAAAGATCAAGGAAGCTTGGCAATGTGTGCGCTTGTAGAACAGTCTTCCACGCGAACCAGTAGCTGATGATTCTCAACAATGAGAGTTCTGTTCCACAGGGCCCAATGCAAAGAAGTTGTACACATGCCTGAAAGGCCACATCGATGTATAACGAGTCGTAGTAGAATTTACGGAAATGTTTCTGATATGCAGCCCAGCTGGCCCCATTCTAAACACTTTAAAATCAGCCTGTATCAGGAATTCATGTTGAACACACTGCAAATGGCCGCACCGCAAGATACCAGTAACAGCGCTGCGCGTCTTACAAATAGTAACATTCAATATATGTAGGCCGGCTCCACTGAGGCTTAGTTATGTAATTAACGTTAACCCGTGCAGAAGCCATTTTTTGATGTTGCCACTAAGAATGCATTTCGCTTTTTCGATTCCGACGGTTACAGGCATACGTTCCGCCTTCGTTGACATTATTAGTTATGTGTGCCGCTAATACTCACAGCAGTTTTTCCCAACGTGAACTATACCACGGACATAGAAGAACGACTCAGAGTTTTTTTTGCGAAGATTTTGTTCTTCAAGTAGCTATAAAATTTGGTTCCGTGAATAAAAATTGCTGCATAAGCCTGCAACAAACTTTCATAAAAGAAATTTTCATATCAGCAGTATTTTATCTACTATGAGTGACTTCCCTGTCGTCGCGACCGACCTCGTTTCTGCTAGTAGGAAAAGGAAAAGCTGCGAGAATATTTAATACATTCGAAGCAGTGCGAATGCACAATTCGTGCTGCGTGGAAGAGGAAGAAGAGCAGGCAGTGCCGAGAGACGGAGCGCTCGCGCTAGGCCAGCTGGGGACAGACAAGGCAACAGGGAACAAACGATTTTGCTCAGGGTTGGTACCCGTCGGATTTGTGCTTACGCACGAAAAGAGAAATTTGTCGCTCTGGCAACAGCGTTTAGGAAGACACAATGTTTCGTTTTGACACCAACTATAGTGTAGTCAGCAAAATAACCTCGTGTCCTTGCGAATTCGCTTACACAAGAGTAAAGAATGATCGGTGCTTCAAGTTACGGTTAGACGTAGTGTCAGGTGCCCGAGGCATAAGCACGAGCAAGCCTCCGCACGTACACAGAAACAAGAAAGCCGGGGAAGAATTCAGTTTACTCATTAAACCAGTGCCCACAAAAAAGCGACTCAATGGCGCTGATTTATCAGATGTTCTATAGCCGCATACAACTTAAGACAGAAGTGGCAAATGACCCTGAGAGGAGCCCCATTCCAGCCGATGGGGTCGGCCGATTCTCCACCTTGACCGACTATCCCCCTCTGGACCTTGACCCATCCCTACGGACCTCCTATAGTCGAATACAAGTCAACAAAAAATCGGCTTTTTAGCGTCAAAGGACCTTCTTCCAACCAGAGGAGTAAGTCGATTCTGATCACCTTGTATGTGAGACAGTGCAGGGAGCGGCGCCACAATGCAGAAGCAACTATCCCTGACCATGGAGATGTAGGGACTGGACTATCCTCTTTCATCTGCCACTGACTCCACGGATTGTTGCACGAGCAGGGTGACTGGAATCGGCCGACACCAACTAGTAGGCTGGGTTTTCCTCCGAACAGTACCCTTAACGCTATCGCGTCAAAAAGATTTAGAGCTCCTAACCGACCATTGAGAAGAAGGACATGACAAAGCTAAAGGCCTCTTCACCAAGTGTAGGAAACTTCATTTGCTTTCGGTTTCAACTACTACAGCGCACATGGTGACTGCAGGAGACGTGATGTAAAAAAACAAACAAACAAACAGAACAAATCGTGGACATCCACATAGCATGACCAGCTAATGTCCGTGGCTGAATTGTCTGAGCCATCGGAGAACGAAGCTGCTTTCTTATCGCCGTCGCAGGTTCGAGTCGTTGTCGGGGATAGTTATTTCAACTGCATTCCGTTGCCATGACAGCACTACGACGCTCCAGTTGGATTTCCGCCGCCCGCTACAGAAGTAATTGGCGCTGACGTCAGCATTGCCTGGACTACATTATGTAGATCAATTTTCTTGCCCCAGAATTAGCCCTGCTTCGCAATTCTACAAGAACCTTTACTGTACGCATGCATTTATGTCGGAGGCTTTTTCTTCTTAGGTAGTGCTGCTTTGCTGCTCCTCTGTCTCCACAGCCATGTGATAGCACTCTGTCACGTGACTCGACGCGCCAACAACAGAGCAGCGGATACTGTTCACACGCTCTGAGTGCTGCGCAGTTGACACCCCTCCAAACCCACTGTTCTCCGTGTCCTAATTCATGCCTCACTCTCATTGGTTGACTATGACGCCACGACCTCTGCCGAACAGTAACAAATTAGATGTGCCGACGAGCACGGCTTTTTCTCCGAACGTCAGATATAACGCTATTGCGTTCAATAGAAAAATAAACCATGATTGAAGCAGTACAGCACACAGTCACACAGCTGCGGAGTTGCAAGTCGAAGCCTACCTCTTGTCATGAGCTCGTGGTGCATGATGGCTCCGATGCTCGGCCGCATAGCGGGCTCCGGTTGTAGAATCCATTGGATGAGGGCGCTCGCGTCTGGGGACACAGTCGGGGGAATCTCGAATTCGTTCCTCTTGATTCTGGCAATAGTCTCTGCCTTCGTCGTTGATTTGAAGGGGGCACGCCTCACTAGCAGCTTGTACCTGCGGAAAGCAGTTTGCGGCCCGTCAGTGTCCGCGGTAATCCGCAAACTATATGGTGGCCGACATCCGAGCACTGCACAGCTTGAAGGAGTGCGGGCACAGCAATGCTACGACACCCCTACCGGCCAATCACCACGAAATGGTAACGTAATTGCGGGCAAACGACGCTCGTGATGCACGGAAGAGCCCTTGTTTTGAACGTGAATAGTATGATCTAATTATTTTAAAATGAAGAGGAATATCATAGCATTTTTTGTCCATTATATTTTCTCTGCAGCAATAACTACTTCCTTCCTGGAAGGTACGTTTACCCGGTTGCGCACCTGAGAATCACGCCAACAGGTTTGCAACCGTACTTTCTCGACAAAAGAATTAACTCCACTTCCCGTCTGGTGGCCGGCGTCGGCGAATTTCAACATATGAGGCGTGTCAGTGGAATGACTTTGCAGACGACTGCCAGCCAGGTCGGTGGCAATGAGGATTTCAAAGAATAGTTTGGGCTAGTGGCGTAATTAGATCGTTGTGAGAAACAGCCTGAACTGGATGATACAAGGAAGAAGGAAGCAGCATATTTGCCGTCTTTTTTAATTCTTTGTCTCGTCAAGTCTGCGCTGTTTTATGGAACAATTATAATGAGCGCTCAATTTACTGATTCTTAGGTTTTCTCGGAACCGAAAATTAAAGCACTATGAAGGTTCAAAAACAGTAAAGAATAAGGGTCATGATATCTATCACAAATATCCGCAAGTGCTTTGTCCCTATAAAAGCGCGCCTGTCAACATAGTGGAATGGGCCAGCATAATTCATCCCTTCGGGGTGGAGTGACTAGTTGAAATACGAAAAATTCTGGCTCCTCCAAATTGCTGTAACTAAATTAATCCTTTGTACATGGCGCCTAGTTCATTCGTAAAAGTGACATCTACTTGACTCGAGGTAACCCGACTGCGAGCAGAACTACGAAGTTTGAACACAACCCATCACCACCGTCAACTCTGGCTCGACTTGCTTCACCAGCTCAAATTACAAATAAATACCACGGCCATGATTTCTTCCGTTTTTATTGTCACCACAAGGCAAGATAGGCAAGGTTTTGCAAGAGTAGACTCTTCCTATTTTACTTTTACGGGCGAATATACCTATACGATACGTATTGCAAACTGTCGTTGCAATCGAAGAGTAGACTCTTTCATATTACTTTTACGGGCGACTATACCTTTACGATACGTATTGCGAACTGTCGTTGCAAGTGTCAAGGGGTTTATTTGAAGCACAGGTCGGTTGGTCTTGGTTGACCGGCGACACGACGGGCACACTCACAGGCGTCGTTCGAAAAACCCAGCTGCACTTCGTCTGCTTCTTCGTTGTCCCGCTTGAACTCGTCCGCTTCTTCGCTGCGCTGCGCCTGTCGGTCCCATTACAATTACTCTCCCTCCGAAAAAGGAGCCATCCTGGCGACTTACGGAGAGGAGAGGATGGGCGGGTCATAGTAAGGCTTGAGGCGCTCAACGTGCAGAGTTTCGCGCCCCCGGCGACGGTGGTCCAAAGAGGGAACGAGCGGCTCAACGATATAAGTCACCGGAGAAGTTTGGTGAACAACCCGGTAAGGTCCGTGAAAGCGAGACAGTAGTTTCGTGGCGAGGCCGGGAGTGGAGGAAGGCACCCAGAGCCAAACGAGGGCGCCAGATGGGTATGACGCTGGAGGGTCCGGGGAATCCCGACGGTGCTTCTGATCCCATTGTTGCTGTGTGGTGAAAGAGCGGGCACGTTGCCGGCATTCTTCGGCATACAGGTGAGCTTCGGAGAGTAAGGTGGTCTCGGAAGGGTCAGGGTGATAAGGAAGGATGGTGTCCATGGTGGATGTAGGCTCCCGGCCATATAAGAGGAAGAAAGGAGAAAACCCCGTTGTTGTCTGAGTAGCTGTGTTATACGCGTACGTGACGAACGGGAGCACTTGATCCCAGTTGGAGTGGGCGGTGTCAACGTACATGGCGAGCATGTCACTCAGAGTGCGGTTGAACCGCTCAGTCATGCCGTTGGTCTGGGGGTGATAGGCGCTGGTGTAGCGATGAACGATTTGGCATTGCTTGAGCAGGGCCTCGACGGCGTCCGAGAGAAAAACACGGCCGCGGTCACTTAGAAGTTCTTTCGGGGCGCCGTGACGAAGAACAAGACTGTGTAGAATGAAGTGAGCTTCATCGTTTGCAGTAGCAGATTTGAGAGCCGACGTTTCGACGTAACGGGTGAGATGATCAACGGCAACGATGATCCACCGATTATTAGCCGAAGTAGTTGGAAGCGGGCCATAAAGATCAATGCCGACGCGGTCAAAGGGACGGCCAGGGCAAGGTAACGGCTGCAAAGGAGCGGCGGCGGAGTGGGGAGGTTTCTTGCGACGTTGGCAGGCGGTGCATGACCGAATGTACTGACGTATGTAGCGGTACATACCTCGCCAGTAGAGTCGCTGACGAAGGCGAGCATATGTTTTCAGTACACCGGCGTGGCCGCATTGTGGAGCGGCGTGAAAAGAGGCACAGATTGTAGCAAGGAGGTGTCGAGGGATGACCAACAGCCACTTCCGGCCGTCGGGGAGGTAATTACGGCGGTATAAGAGGCCATCACGAACGGCGAAGTGGTGGGCTTGGCGGCGAAGGGTCCGGGTCGAATGATGCGGCGAGGGAGTGTTCAGGAAGTTTAGCAGCGAGGCGATCCAAGGATCCTTCAGTTGTTCGGAGAGCATATCAGGGATGCTGAACGAAGAGAATTCGTAGGCACAGACGAGGGCAGAGGTTGACTCGCATGGGAGTGGTGAACGAGAAAGGGCGTCGGCGTCCGAGTGCTTGCGGCCGGAGCGATAAATGACGTGTATATCAAACTCCTGGAGACGTAAAGCCCAGCGGGCGAGTCGGCCAGAAGGATCTTTGAGGGAGGATAGCCAGCATAGGGCGGGGTGGTCTGTGACGACATAGAAGGGCCGGCCGTAAATGTAAGGGCGGAACTTGGCAATTGCCCAAATGATGGCGAGACATTCTTTTTCTGTGACAGAATAGTTTGATTCCGCCTTGGTGAGGGCGCGGCTGGCGTAAGCGACGACGTTTTCCGGATACCCAGGCTTTCGCTGGGCAAGAACTGCGCCCAAGCCCACACCGCTCGCGTCAGTGTGAACTTCTGTCGGACAGGCGGGATCAAAATGGCGAAGGATGGGGGGAGAGACCAGCAGGCGGCGTAAAGTGCTGAACGCGGTGTCGCAGGCGGGGGACCAAGACGAAAGGTTCGGGCTGCCGGCAAGAAGCTGCGTTAAAGGGGCGATGATACTGGCGAAATTTCGGATGAAGCGGCGAAAATATGAGCATAAGCCTATAAAACTGCGAAGTTCTTTTAAGGTGGTTGGTTTGGGAAAGTCAGCGACGGCGCGAAGTTTGGCAGGGTTAGGAAGAACGCCGTCTTTGGAGATGACATGGCCTAATATTGTGAGCTGCGCTGCACCGAAGTAACATTTTTTCAAGTTTAGTTGGAGGCCGGCGTCAGTAAGGCTAGTGAGTACGCGCTGAAGGCGGTGCAGATGGGAAGGAAAATCTTTGGAAAAAACGACAATGTCATCTAGGTAACACAGACAAGTTTCCATTTGAGGCCACTGAGAATAGTGTCCATCATCCTTTCTAATGTGGCTGGAGCATTGCAGAGGCCGAATGGCATCACATTGAACTCATACAAGCCGTCTGGGGTGACGAAAGCGGTTTTCGGCCTGTCGTTCGCTGCCATCGGGACCTGCCAGTAGCCGGAGCGTAAGTCGAGGGATGAAAAGTACTCCGCTCCCTGCAAGCAATCCAGTGCGTCGTCGATTCGGGGTAGAGGATAAACATCCTTGCGTGTGATCTTGTTGAGACGGCGGTAGTCGACACAGAACCTGATGGAGACATATTTTTTCGTCACCAAGACAACAGGAGAGGCCCAAGGGCTGTGAGAAGGCTGTATAATGCCGTGCCGAAGCATGTCGTCAACATTGTCACGGATGACGCGGCGCTCGCTCGGCGAGACTCGGTAGGGTCGCTGACGCAAGGGAGCGTGGGTACCAGTGTCAATTGTGTGAGAGACGGCCAATGCGCGCCCCAAGTAGGGCTGGGAAAGGTCGAAAGAGTTGCGGAAGCGGCAGAGAAGTTCCAAGATTTGGTCACGGTAAGCGGACGGAAGGTCGGGAGCGATGTTACGACGAAAGACGTCGTTGGAAATCGGATCGGGCGCTGTCGCACAACAGGCTAAGGCAGTAACTGGGGAACAGGCACGGGTATCGGAGAACTCGGAAGCAAGAGCAGGGTCCAGTTCTTCAATAGAGCCGAGGCATTCGCCGCGAAGAACAAACGACGGGCAAGAAAATGGGTTGGTGACATAGATGGCGCAGTGGCCATCGGAAATCGAGACAACGGCGAATGGAATGAGGAGGCGCTGATGGCGAGTGGCTGCTGCGGTAGGTGTGAAAAGAAAAGGGCCGCTGAGGAAAGAGTCGGGGCGGAGCGGAACGAGGGCTGAAGAGGAGGGAGGTATGTCGGTATCGGCAGCTACAAGAAGCTTAGAGGAGCGCACAGGTAGGTCACACAACGAAACATCACACAGGGGAGAAAGCTCAAGTTCCGCACGGGCACAATCAATCACTGCACGATGGGTCGAGAGGAAACCGCAGCCGAGGATGACATCGTGAGAGCAGGCGGTCAGCACAACAAACTCGATGGTATAGGCGACGTCGTTGATAGAAACGCGGACCGTGCAGGCTGCGATGGGGTGGATGCGCTGAGAGGTGGCCGTACGTAGTGAAAAGTCAGACAGCGGCGTTGTCACCTTACGAAGTTTGCGGCGAAGAGCATCACTAATTAATGACACTGCAGCACCCGTGTCGACGAGCGCGAGAACGGGGACGCCTTCAACAGACACCTCAATCACGTTAGCAGGAGAACACGGAGGACTTAAAAAGTTGGCAAAACACGCAGTTCTTGCCTCCTGAACTGCGGCAGTCAGTTTTCCTCTGGGAGAGGGTCCGGGCGGCGGAGCATCGGAGAAATGGAACGTCGACGAGGGGAAGGCGAGCGGCGAGTAGGGTACTGGGAGCGATGTGTAGAGGAGGCAGAAGAGACATTAGGCAAGGGCGGCCCGGAATCGTAGCGGAAATTGCGCATGAAATCGCCAGAACGAGGAGATCGCTGACGGCAAAAGCGTGCGACATGGCCCGGAAGACCGCAGGAATAGCATATCGGTCGATTGTCCTCGGTACGCCAAGGGTTCGTAGGGTTTCGGCGGGGTCGACGAACCGGGACCTGCGGCGGGGGTATAGACGGCGGTGGAGCATAAAAGGCCGGGCCGCTAGGGTAGGCGGCAGATGTGGGCGAGCGCCGTGTACCGGTGACTGCTTCAGCATAGGTGAGCGGCGCTGCCACAGGAGGAGGTGGGGGACTGGATGGCAGAACTGCAGCGACCTGCTCCTGAATAGCACGACGGATAGTGGGCGTGAGAGATGGCGCCAGGTCGTGCGGAGGGCAGACGGGGTCGGGAACGTGATGCAGCAGAGAAAGCTGGCGAGCGATCTCTTCGCGGATTAAGTCTTTAACCTGCTGCATGAACAGGGACTGCTCAGCAGACGAGCCACCAAGGGCCAAGCCAGCAAGACCCCCCGCAGGCGCGCCGGACTGCCGCGTAGATGCGCGTTGCTTGCGGAGTTCGTCGAAGCTTTGGCACAGCTGGATGACGGTAGCGACGGAGGTGGGGTTCTTCGCCAGCAGCATCTGGAAAGCGTCATCGGCTATGCCTTTAAGTATGTGGTTGACTTTATCCCCTTCGGACATGGAGGGGTTGGCACGCTTGCACAGGTCAACGATGTCCTCGATGTAGCTTGTGAACGTCTCGGAAGGGAGCTGAGATCGAGCACGAAGACGTTGCTCGGCGCGAAGCTTCCGGACGGCGGGGCGGCCGAAAACGTCGGCGAAGCTCGTTTTAAAGGACGACCAGGTGGGAAGATCGGCCTCATGGTTGCGAAAACATAGGATGGCAACGTCCGTTAGGTAGAAGAGGACGTTGCTAAGTTTCACGGAATCGTCCCACCGATTGTAAGTGCTGATGCGCTCATAGGAGGCCAGCCAATCGTCGACGTCTTGGTCATCGGTTCCACTAAATGGTGAAGGGTCACGCTGGCGCTGCACCCCGTGACAGAGTACGGTGGCAGGGATGGGCGGCGATGGTTCACTCGGACCTTCCGGCATGGTGGCGGAGACGAGGAGCGTTCCACTTCGAAGTTCCAGGATGAGGACCGGGACGGGAACCGAGGCACCTCCACCAAGTGTCAAGGGGTTTATTTGAAGCACAGGTCGGTTGGTCTTGGTTGACCGGCGACGCCACGGGCACACTCACAGGCGTCGTTCGAAAAACCCAGCTGCACTTCGTCTGCTTCTTCGTTGTCCCGCTTGAACTCGTCCGCTTCTTCGCTGCGCTGCGCCTGTCGATCCCATTACACAATCATTAACGTGTAACCAGTTGCAAACAGTTCTGCGCAATCAACCGGTGAGACTCACATAATGCACCCGACGGCCCAGGTGTCAGCTTCGTAGCTGTAGCCCTTCAGGGTCAGCATCTCGGGGGCCATGTAGTTGGTGGTGCTGCAGATGGACGTCATGAGTTGCCCCGGGTAGTGGACGCAGGTGGCGAGTCCGAAGTCGGCCACCTTGAGTTGCGAGCCTTTGGTGAGGAGCAGGTTTCCGAGCTTCAGGTCTCGGTGAATGACCTGCTCCTGCACCAGATACTCGCAGGCGAGGAGCAGCTGGCGCAGGAGGTGCCGCACCTCTGGCTCCGTCAGTGTCTCACGGCACTTGTGCAGCTCCTCAAGAGACTGCGGAATAAATGCGCTAATGAAGCCTGGGGAAGAGCCTTGAAGGCTAGGCGCGCTTAAGAACATGATAAAGAAAATGGGGTCCCTCCGGATTTAGCGAGGCTCATGCAGCAACAAATGATAAGGGTCGGGGGCCTGTACTCTACAGATTGCAAACATTTTAAAGCCAAGCTCAAACACCCCTTTCTGTGTCCCTTTAAGCACCATTAACCGAAATGAAAACGAACCTTGATGACATTAGCCACATTTTCGAATGTACGCAAAGAAATTAAGTGGAAATATATACCACCGGAAGGAGGAATGTTAACACACCTGTCTTGTGCATAGCTCCAAGATGATGTACACGTTCTGGGCGTCCTCAAAGTGGCTGTGGAAGCGAACGACGTTCTTGTGGCACAGGGTTCGGTGGATGTTGATTTCGTCTTCGAGCTGTGGACAACAAATTAATGAGTAACCTCGGAAAAGGTTGAACTAAGCGTGAAGAATAAAGTGGTGGACTAAGAAGCTGGTACATATGATTAATAAGGATGTACGCTGAAGTGACAAAAGCCATAATGATGGCAAGGGTAATCGGTCACTAGAGTTTAATCTTGACATATATCATATGGGACCGGATCTCACCGTGTAATAGCCAATGGTTTGTTTTGCTTCCCTCTGACGCTTGAAAGCCGCAGAGCATGACTTAAGAACAGTGACCTACATGCAAGAGGACTAAGCGGGTTCGATATCTAAAGTGGATTGTGTAGCATAATAGAATACGGCCGTAGGGCCGAAATCCACGAAACGTTTGTGTTTGGAACCGACAGGCTTTGACGTCTCGTTATTTTAATGTATGCGAGGGTAGGGCGAACATTCTAGGTGGTAGGAGGGGGAGACAACAGTCGATCCGCGATCACACAATCTTTCTTTTGCATTCGATAGAGGGCACTACTCATTTTGAACTTGCGCGCGAATCCTATGCCGTAGCTCAACCTTCATTAGTTTCGTTTTCATATGATTCGGTAGGTCTGCCCGCCTCGCTGCGCCGGCGTAGCCAGAAAAAGTGGCTGGCGTTCAACGTGGTGTAAAATCAAAAGTCAGGGTCAAGGTGAGGTACCCAATGGCCATATTCTTATGATCCAGTGGTCATACTACCATAGTTTGGATCATACCACGGCGGAGTTAAGTACGGTTTGACCTTGTGAGACAGTGAAAATCATTGCCTGATGCACATAGAAATCGGAAGTTGTACTCTCAGGAGCAGAGCTCTTAATCTAAAGTCCACAAAAGCAATTTTTTGTCTTCAGTGTCCAATTAAGAAAATTTCATTAAATAGAGAAGAGAAAGAGTGATCTAGGAACTCACATATTGACGATGCATCTCCGATTTAAGATGGCTCTTGGAGACGATTTTGCCTGCGCACACCACGTTCGCTTTTTTGTCCACGAACTGGTAGCAGTGCGCACATCCGCCCTGAAAAAGAAATGCCAGCCTTGTTGCATGGGCATCCAAATGACGTGCGAATGCTGTCGCACTGTGTGACTGAAACACTAAGGCAGAGGATTCCTTCACTCGAATGCGAAATTGGCTTGATGCCTAAGTGCTAGAATAGATCACAGCACAAAATTCAAAACGGCTGGGACTAATACAAGCTGAACGCAGGTATGTTTCAAAGGTATGATTCAGCTCACAACGCATAGCAGACACAAACTAATTTGGAGGCAGCCCTTACAAATTCATTGTAAAAGTGCAGAAATAAAGTGTTTCAGCGGAATTCTGCAGTAGTTGTTCACAATAGGGTTTCTGAGGCATTAAGATGCCTTTTATTGGCTCAGTAATGCCTGTATAGTAGAGGACGTCCGAAAACAGGACAATCACAATAACTTATAAAGTGAGTGATATGAATTTCAAATGATAACTCTTCACAAAATCACCATATCTGTAACCGAGCTCCCCGGTTTTGCACAGTCGCGGTCGTCTGGTCCACATGACGAGCTGCCCTCCGTCCGCCTCCCAAAGGAGGAACCAGCCGCGCTGGCTCAGTGCATGGTTATAGCGCCCTGCTGCTAAGGTGGAGTTCGCGGGTTCGAATCCGGCTGCGGCAGCCGCGTTTCAATTGAGGCGAACCACAAACTGCGAACGTGTGCTGAGCGACGTCGGTGCCTGTTAAAGATCCCCACGTTGACTAATTCATTAATTCGGTAGTGTAAATTTCTGGACCACACTTCAATGGCACGTCTTTATCTTTTCCTTCCATAACTCCTGCCTTCCCTTATTGCGCGGTGGAGGTGTCCACCGGGATGTCAGAGCAATCTTCCTCGTTTGGGATATCCAATCTTCCCAAACGAGGAGGGGGAAGGCCGAGTAGAGAGTACAGGCGCCTTTGCGTGCCCACACAACAGCTCTTAAGAGGCTGCTCTCCGCTCCTGTGTTGCGTACTGTTCTTATATATGCTATATAGAGACACTAACCTCGAGTACAACTCGAGCAAGAAGAAGCGTACTTCTCTCACAGGAGGCCCTACAGCGGCGAACACTCCGCAATTTCGCTTTCTTACGAGCAACATATATACCCCAGGCAGGATTATATATGGGTTGGCCACTTGGGGAGAACGACTTGGGGCAATCTCCTCAAGGAGCTGTTCACACTCTTTGTGGAGAACCCTTAACCCCCTTGCGTTTAAGAATAGGGTGATTTAGAATAAGGCGAACCTACCCCCTAACCGATGCGGCTCCCATGCGGTCGAAATTATTCGGTGCCCTTTTACACCCTCTCCCACACGGCACGGTTGAGGCGAGCCGGTCTCTTAGCACAAAACGCTCCTTTCCGTAAAGATGCATTGTCAAGCTGTGTTATGATCGTTTGATTGAAGAGTCGCAGTAAAGATTTTCTTGATGACAGTCACCCGTAATCAGGATTCCTAACGGCAAAGCTACCGTATTCTGACCACTACAAGAGCCGTCCGTGCCAAGAGTAATTAAGCAACAGGATTTGATTCTCAGCTCTATAGTGGAGACAGTACTGTACCACTAAAGTCTGCAACGTCTCGAAAGGTCAGCCGAAAGCCCGGGACACATGTCCGGCGCGCCGCTCCGGTCGCCGCTTCCGAACTGCCGCCCACTTCAAGCAGGGACACACGGAACGGCGAGCGCCGGCGCGCCGCTTCTCTCAAGCTCCGCCCACAGCCGGTGTCAGCTTGACATCGCACAGCGGGGCCTCGGTGTATACGCTTCACGTCCGCCCAGGAAAGACAAAACAGCCCTGCCATCAGAAAGACTGCTATATTCGAGCAGCGACAAATCATGCCTGCGCAAGTAGCGAGGTTTCGGCAAAGGCGCCGCCCGCGGGGTCGTCGGCAACAACGGCGCTGTTGCCTGTTTGCTCTGGTCGTCGCTAGGCCTATAGCCTAATTCGCGTCGAAGCCGCACCGGACGGCGCTTCGGGAGTCGCCTGTGCTACAATAAACGGCTTACTCGTGACATCGCTTTAGCTCTTCGCAGCATTATCTCATAATAAAATTAAAATATGGTCGGTATGAGTAGCGGACCTAGCGAACGCTAGACGCACCGCACAGCAATGGCGGGCAGCGGCCGCTGCAAAGCTGTTGTGGCACCAAAATTGCTTCAATCGCAGTCATGGCGGAAGGAAAGAAAGTACTCACAATGACTGACAGCTATGTTCTATCAACGGCAGCATGCCCTGCACAAGAGCCGAGCTTTCGGCAACGACCCCTCTCGCGGGCGACAAACTTGTCTGCTGCCTGGTCGTCGCTAAACCTAGCCAGTTTCGCATCTGATGCCGCCGCTGAAGGTGTTTCGGAAATGGCCAGCGCTGTGTTATAAAGGCATTACTATCATCACCGCTTTATTGTGAACCCGGTCTAATAATTAAATAACGATATGCTCAATTTCCGCGCCGCCTTCAGCAGAGGAGCAAGCAGTAGGCCAGGCGAGCCGCAACAGCAAAGCGGCTATAGGAAGAAATTTGCTTGTATCGCTGTCATCACTTCCACCAGCCTCGGCATTGACCAATGATTGTCAAAAGTAACTTATTTTTTGACATTCCTCTCTCCCAGGGCGTGCTATGAACGTGAACAAACAATACTAGCGCATTTTGCAGGCGCCGGCTGCCGGCATTGCACGCTGGCAGGCCGGTGCCGAGAAGAGCACCCCTACGTCATCATGACGTTGGCGCTCTACGCGGTGGCATTGGCTGCCGCTTTCAGCCGGAGCGGGCACGCCGGACGCGGTGGATATATCTAAGCGGTTTGATGCATCCGGTGCTCGCCGGACATGTGACCCCGCCTTGAGGGTTGCCGTCACTTTACACGTCCAAGGTTTTCGACCTACAACTTCACAAAATTTTTAAAAGTATGCATTTTGAGTTAGAAGACCGTTTTTTGAGGCATTTTTAGGAAAACGTTTTTTAATGGTTTACTACATCCGAACACAGCTGAGAGGTGCAAACAAACAGGCTGGTTAACTAATAACAATGGTCAATTTCACCTATTATCTTAAGACTCTTTAATAACGAGAGGTGTGTAGCCCACCCTAACTTATATTCTTATCAGTTTTAATAATTTCGAAAATGCCTTTACCGCCGTGCCCAGCAAATTGTGGCTATTTCGATGAGTTACGTGAACAGGAGGTGTTGCTTTGCCTGCAGGCTTCTCGAGAATGTGTTTGTTTAGGCACGATGTATCCAAAATTGGTTCGGCCAGAGCGCAGACGGTAAGCGCGTTTTCGGAATTCTACAAACTACTATGGATATTGCTAACGGTGGGCTGCACGTCTCTCAATTATCATAGAACCGTAAAGCGATAGCTAAAAAGTAAACTGTTAGGTATTGCTAATTCGCACATTTTAGCTGTATTCTGGCGTACTGCGCCGCTCGCAATGCTATGCCGCGAAAGCGGTGTTCTAAATGAAAAAGCCTATTTTACAAAATTGTCTGGAATCTTAGGTGAAACACCCTGTATACTGAGCATATGGGGCACCATTTTTGCTGCGCACTAATAACTTCCGGGGCATGGCTGCGTTTGCCAAAAGCTGTACATAAAACCTACTCGTACAGCGTATGAGCCCTCAAGCCTTATTTGCGTTCTACCCAACATCCCCAGGATTCTGGACCATGCGCCTCGAAAAACCGGTCGCGCCATCTCGCGACAGCCGGCGGCGCGGCGGCGCGTAACTCATAGCGAAGAAAAATAAAAATTGATATTTCGTCGCGCATAACAGTTAGAAATTAGCTCTCTCGCCTAGATGTTAAATGCATCTTAAAGTTTCATTTAGTCGAGTTTCATCGATGTAGCTTACATATTGCGTTTGCCATGAGCAATGATCTATGACAGCATGGAGCCTATGGCGAGGTCCTGAAAAATACCCCACTTGACTTCAATTTATCGCTCACTACAGCCCTATTTTAAAATATATCGTCAAGCTCTAGCAGAGTCACGTAGGGTAATGTCCTACCTTTAAGGAAGTATAAGGTATTTTACATTTCAATGGCGTAAAAGTCTTCCTGCGCTATTTCACTATTGATCATGCATCATCAGCTTTTTCATGAAACCTGTGGCGCCCTCTATCGGTGGGTTGGAAAGGCACACGTCCCTGCTCGCGGCCGGGCTCGAGTAGCGGAGGCGGCTCGATTCCGGCCGTGCCCTGCTACAGTGTCCCTGCTTTGGTAGGTTGCTTGGGGAGGTTGAGCCTGCCGTACGAATGCGCAGTTTTATCAAAAGTGCCCCCATCAGAGGGAGGCTATGACCATGGGCTGCTACATAAAATGCTACAAGAAAGCGTGTGCCTTCTATGAGGTATATAGAGGAAATTATAAGAAGACTCTTTTGCTTGACAGGACATTTTTCATTAAGCGCGTACAGTGACCACACCGGCATAGGTTATAGTGGAATTGCGTACGCAATAACATGCAAAGCAATGAAGCTTCTAGGTACTTTCGTTCAAGCAGTGAAATTTGTAATTCCCGGACGCTCATACTTAGAGCTCACTCATCGATACTTGTATATGGTTCTTGCACTGTGCATTCAAAATTGTAAAATCGTGTCTTAATGTCTACATTCCAACACTCATGTTATTAGCCTCAATAGCAGAAAGCTCTTTCAATCTTTTGTCGATGTGGTGCAAGTGCAGCAAGGATGCGTTGAAGTGAATGTTGCATGTGTTGCACATAAGAGGCGGCAAACCTGATGCTGCGTTTTATGCCAGTAGGTTATTTGTCCAATGTAACAATTAGTAGTGTGGTAGTTCACATTTTTGTCTAGGTTGGTAAAGTGCTACTCACGATTCGATCGTTCGCCGTCGAGAAGGGGTTTACCATTGCTGTAATCGATGCTAGTTTCGGCAATTCTGTCAAAGATGTACGTGAAGGATGAACCGCTAACGAAGACTTCATAGAGTGGCATGCTGGGAACTATTCTGAAGAGTGTGCCATCAGTTCGGCAAGCCAGTAACTACGCCGTTACCCAGAGCAGCAATCAAGAGTCAAACTCTAGTTAAATGTTCTTGATTATAATTTAAATCTGCTAAGAAATGAACAGAAGTTATCGTCGGATAACACGATGTTTAAAAGATTACTGGTTTTCTCCAGTACGGTGACTCGGCGCTCCACCCAACCCGTTTGTGCAATGCGCCGCTAGCGCGATTCATTAGCGACAGGACGCTACATGCTCGCGGCCCTGAATATGCAGTGAATTTACCGTGTGGCGAATATGTGCAACAATACCCATAAGCACTTTCGCACGAGTGGCGCGAACATATTTTTTTTTTTTGCATAAGTTCCAACCTACCCTCGTTTTTTTTTCTGCCGCTCTCATATCTACTTTTCGCTATCCTCTCTCTTTGCTTTTAATTCCACCGGTTGCAGCTCCAGTGCTTGAGAGATTAGATAGCAATCGCTGGGCCGGCAACATTTTTAGCTTCCTTTTTGTATTCTCGTCAGTTGTTGTTGCCTCTGAAGCTGTTGGCAAACTACTACTTCTTGGATGTGTGACTCCCGGGGAGTTAGCGCGGCTTTTTAAGCGCACAAACCGCGGGAGTCAGAAGAGGGAGCCGTTTCCACGGAACGATCCAGCGACTTTTAAATGTGCCATGCATCTCCATGTTCCTGGTGCTGGCTCCCTTCCCCTGTCGAGCGGACGGAGAGAATTTCAAGCCGTGGAGAGAAGGGTTGGGGGGCGATGAAAGAACAACTTAAACCGCGAAGAAAAGTTCGGGGAACCCTGAAATAGCTTCAAGCCATGAAGAAAAGAGCCACCGAGAGCCCGGCGATCCTTCCATTGTTATACACCGGGACCCCCTTCCAACGCCTACACGAGCGCCCGCGCGCTGATGCCGACATCTAGCACGGACGCCTCACCTAGGCTTGCTGGCGTCTCCTGCAGTGCGCATGCGCAGACCGGTTTCGGCTTACGCTAAGAGCGCGGACGCGGAGCGCGTGCGCCCAGGAAGGGCCATTCGAGTTGGCGCCTCTAGGCCTTTTTTTGGGGTGGGATGACTGTCTTTGAAGTGGCACAGGAGGCCTCCGATAATGATGTCCGGCTTGTGTGTAGTTTGCATCCCTTCCTTTCTGAGAACACTGGCCAAGGTTTCGCAGACACCCTTTACGTACTAACTGCATACGCGTTTTTGCCACCAGCGTGTCCTTAGCATAAGCATATCGAGTTGTTTTCGTTGCATCCTTTTCAGTTTTAGATGATACATCGAGTGAAGAATCTTGGGTATCCATTGCCTAGAAATGTTTTCTTTTGCTGATGATGAGCTTTAATGGCGCACTGGAAACCTCGCACCAAGCGCAATGGGTTGAAGTGTTTTCTTCAACACAATGTTAGGTGGAAGACCATTTTCCGAGCACTTCAACTCAAAGAAACCAAGCGCCAGGCTTCGAGAAAACTTCTACCCATTGGAAATCAGTGGGTACACGGCGACACTGCGGAACGAATCACACACCGTCCTCGAGCCGCATGCTCAAAGCGATGTGTCATTGCTGTTGTCGCTGATTTTAAAACAAATATGCAAGAATTGGGAATCGTCTTAACCAAAGAACGAAGGAAAGGGCAAGGCGGAAAGGCACAGGCAGGAGAGACCCCTCCCCACTGTCTTTTCTTCCTCCCTCTTACCACCCTGCTACCGGCTGCCCGTGTAGCTCTTGAAAAAGAATTTCTCCGTACCTATGCAC
>JARKHS020015105.1:0-25000 GCA_030143305.2 Amblyomma americanum
TATATATATCGTCTCTCCTCTTCCCTGTCCTTTCTCACCCTTCGAAGTGTTTCGCAGTGACCTCTACGGTCCATTACCACTAACGCCATCGGGCAACCGTTGGATCGTCACAGCCATCGGCCTTTTAACCAGGTTCGCTGAAACGGCCCCCGTTCCGTCCGGCTCTGTCTCGGAGATCGCCCATTTCTTCCTCAACGCCATACTTCTGCGCCATGGAGCCCCACGGGTCCTTATCAGTGACCGCGGCAAGTCATTCCTCTCCAGCGTCCTTGCCGAAGTCCTTCACGCTTCCAGAACCGTCTATGAAACAACTTCAGCATATCACCCCGAGACCAATGGGCTCACCGAACGGTTTCATCCCACCCTGTCAGATATGCTGTCCACGTATATCCACCCTGACCACATCAACTGGGACGCCATGCTCCCCTTTGTCACATTTGCCTACCATACGGCCGTGCAACGAACAACCAGCTTCTCGCCGTTTTTTCATATTTATGGTCGCCCACCTACCTTCACTCTCGAAGCGTCTTTCTTCTCTGTCCCCACAACCTCTTCCGGACTCTCCTATGACGAATTTACATCCCGTTTTGCCCACTGCCGCGCCATTGCCCGCCTTAACACTGACGCCTGCCTAGCCTCCCGGAAAAGCACCTATGACTTCAAACACCGCGCAATGTGTTTCGTCTCTGGTGATGAAGTGTTGCTGTTGACTATAGTGCGCACCCCCGGCTTGTGCGAAATTTTCCTCAGCCGCTTTATTGGTCCGTACACTGTACTCGAACAAACATCCTCCGTGAACTATGGTGCTGCCCCTGCCCATCCTGTCAATAACCGACGCTGTCGCGGTGTAGGGATTGCTCACGTGTCGCGCTTAAATCCCTTCGCCGTCGCCCTACTTCGCTCTAACGTGCGCCCGGGTAGGTCGCTTTCGTCCGTAGGGAGAGATTGTTGTTGTTGTTGTTGTTGTTGTTGTTGTTGTTGTTGTTGTTGTTGTTGTTGTTGTTGTTGTTGTTGTTGTTGTTGTTGTTGTTGTTGTTGTTGTTGTTGTTGTTGTTGTTGTTGTTGTTGTTGTTGTTGTTGTTGTTGTTGTTGTTGTTGTTGTTGTTGTTGTTGTTGTTGTTGTTGTTGTTGTTGTTGTTGTTGTTGTTGTTGTTGTTGTTGTCCTCATAATATGGCATATGCCCACATAGGGGTATTGGCCAAGATTTGGGGGGCACAGAGAGTTTTTCAGGCAAATATTTCCTGGACGAAAATACAATGAATGGTAAGGAAGAAAGAAGTAAACAAAAAGGAACAACGAAATTAAACGAGAAATGCATAACGCACGCAGGAGATCGAGAGTGATGTTTATAGCCGAATAGTTAAATGATAGCGATAATTGCAAGAATAAAAATAACATTGAAAAAATGTAAAAAAATTAATAAGGTAGCCGTCTTGATTCTAATAAAAAATTTTGGACGGCGGTAAAAACAGACCTGTGCTGTACCCAAGTATGCTGGCTCCAAACGACAATATGACTGGGCTGCTCAAACAAAGGCCCAGCTGTTGTAGTGGCTTCTCTAAAAACATTCTTCTCATCATGGTCTATCGGCGACAAAAAAAAATGGTCTATGGTTTCATGTTCACCATAGAATACACAGACGGGATTAAGCGCCAACCCAGACCTGTGCAAATAAAAATTTAAGGATGGCATCCCGCAGCGAAGCCTTGATAGAGATACCTCAACCTGCCGTGAATGGCATGATTTCCTGCTCCACGAATACCTCAGGTGCAGGTAATCATCAGATCTTAAAAGAGATCCACTTGTCATTCTTAACAGATTCTGCCTCCGAAACCTCGCTGCTGTAATGTACGCTGTAGCCGGAACAATAGGTAGCATGGGGTCATTAAGGGATGCCTTTGCCAGGCAGTCCGCAACTTCATTGGCTGTCACACTGCTATGACCTGGCACCCATATCATGTGAACAAGGCTCAAATGCCGAGGGGGTAATGAATGGAAGGTGTTTAGGATTGGCGAATCTACTGGCGAATCGCTAGATGTGCGACAATTCACAGTCGACCAATTGAGTACAAGAACACTAGGGCTGGTGGAAGTTAAATCTAACACCGCTCGAATTTGTGCACGACGAAATGTGGCCGAACCTGAATTCATACACAAAAGGTTATCAGTAGCCCAATCCCAAAGGCGCTTACCACAGAAATCTGTCTTAAAGACCCACGACACATGATGACAAATAAAGTCACCGGCCAAGAGAATTGACTTCTGACAATTAAGGAGCAGGAGATCTAACAGCCTGGTATCCTGCACACCACAAGGAAAATAAACATTTACTAATGAAAACGGATAGTACCCTCGAATTTCAAAGTCTAAAGCCAATAACTCACAGTCTATAGTAGAGGACTGAAAAGTACTCTTAGCCCTGTGACAAAAATTAGAAGAAACTAGTATGAGTAAGCCTCCTCCTCCTGACTGACGATCTTGTCGAAATGAAGAATAATTTTGCAAATGGAAGTGTTTTTCAGATGTAAGCCAAGTTTCTTGTAAAATAATTATGTCTGGATTATGTTGAGATATAAGGTACAGAAAGTCTGTTGAAGCTGGAAGAAGTGACAGACAGTTCCACTGGAGAACTCATAACACCCCTATGGTTGAGAACTCCGGGCAGCAGCAACTGCCTGCCCTAAAATAGTTTCTTTTGGCTTAGAGCCAATCTTTTGCTTCTTTGATTTCGGCTGAGGATGTGGAGAAGAAGGATTAGACATCGGTGATCCACTGCGTTTGAGGATTCGTGCATCCGAATCCACCATCTCTGCATCATGAATAATTTGAGCATTATCTAAATTAGTGGACCGAGGTAGTGGAGAAACAGCAGTAACTTGTTCTTGGGGCTGAGTCTCCTCAGGCAAGGAATGATGGGTCATTAACGAAGGCATAGCTGACATGGCAGAAGTCATTTCAATTTGCATGGCCTGGGTAATCTGCGTTGCCACAGCATTAGATATGCACTCTGTAACAGTGGACACTATCCTGTCAACCATCTTAGCCATAGAGGCTTCCACAGCGGGTACTATTGCCTGAGAGATAGACGAATCTAGTGTCACTCCTGAGCGGGCTGACACACCTGCTTAGCCGTGAGCTCTCTCTTTAATTTCTGATATTGCCTCGCGCCGCGAACAGCGTTTGCAGTCGGTTATGTCTAGAATTTCCAGTTCATGACCCCGAGAAGGACAATCCATTGAATTTGCAGATTGAGATTCACCACAAAGGCAACACTTCTCGTTTTGATCAGAGCATAAATTTGATAAATGGTCATTACCGCATTTGCAACAGTGCAAGGCGGACTTGCAGCCACGAGCACTATGATCATATCGCCAGCAGTTTCTGCACTGCAGTGGCTTAGACGGAAGGGGATCTACACGGAAGTTTAGCGGCCATGCTTTCAGTTCTGAGGGGCAGGAAGTACCCGAAAAACTGGCAATAACCGTTTCCGTTGGCACCCGCTCATTGTTCACCTCCCGGCTACAGCGATACACAGCAAGAGCACCCGCTGCAGAGAGGTTGAGGGTCTGAACTGGAGACAAGAAAGAGTCCACACCGCGAACCAAAGCTTTTGTACAGGCCAGATGAGACGGAATGAAGCTGTTTACCGAATGAGACCCAAAAGAAGAGCAGTTTAGAAGATCAATTACGCACGACAGGTCTGGTGAACGGCACATAATCCCGCCACGTCCAAACTGCCTTACCTAAGTGATTGCCTCATATAGGGAAGTGGCCGCCTGTAGAGCAGCTCGAACAGGCCCTTGATTGTTAATTTTGATAGAACCACTATCCTTTGGCACCAGCGCCACAGGAATGCTGCGGACGCCAGAGCGTTGAAAAGCTTCCAGCGGCATCTCAAGAGGCGGTAGGGAAGCCGACCAGGGGACCTCCCCTGGCCGGGAGACTGCGTAGACATTACCTGAGATTTAGAAACTCACCGCGTGCGTTATCCACGCAAGAAAAAAGGTGCAAAGGCACAGGGGGAAAAGGAAAACAGGACCAGCCACCCAATACTTTGCCAATCCCTCGTCGAAGGAAGGCGTAGTGTAAGCACAGTGCGCGCCCTTTTTCTTCATCTGTAAATAGTCATCATCATCACACATCTTCATCTTCGGAGGGGTGGCTGCCATATTTGCGAGTGGCAATAAAAGCTCGCTCCGTCCGCAATCGTTAGCTGTTTTTTTTTTAAGTGAAACAAGGAAAGATTAGAAAAGACACAATGGTAATCTCTGTTTTATCTTGAAAACAATATGTTTCTATGCAAAACGGCGGTTTGCATCAAGTCATTTGTTGCAAATGTTTTAGGCTAATTTCATGCTTTGACGTTTAAAGCTTTGGATAGTAAGAAATAACACACAGACGCTGGATGTCGCTACAATGCGACTTATGAAAACTTGTCTCAGGAAAATCTCAATTCAACAGCATTTCAAGATTTCAGCCGCACAGTAGCACTTCAATAACACTTTGACAATATTAAAGTGTGAAATTTTATAAATGCTCAAGGAAGCATGAACGATAAAACAACAAAGTCTCAACGCAACATTAATGAGTGTAGTTTCAATCATAAAGCATGGGCGAGTTTTATAAAACTTAGTGCAGCTGCAATGTTGCCACAATGGTTATACAACAAAGTTACGATACAATTTCTCAACATTGGCCAATAATACTCCATTGCATTTCACCCCCAAAAAATTGTGAACGGTGCACTAGACGTAATGGATACAAGTTTCGCAGCATGAATAAAACGCACACAGAAGACAGTCCTGTCTTGTTTGTTCCTTGTCTTCTGTGTGCGTTTTATTCATGCTGCGAAACTTGTATTCATTATGAACTGCAACCAACTAGCCCAAACCACCGTGTTACTTCAACGCACTAGACGTGTACGATTCTCCTCCACGTAATAATAGCAGCTCTCTTGCGGCGTGAAACTTACCAATACCTTTGAATTCGCAAGGAGAGCATTCATCACTTTGGACTTTTGCACTGACCATAGTAGCAAACATACGTACATGCTGTAGCGCATAGCCAGTAAGCCACCCCTATTCAAACCCTTTCAAGGATACAACTACATATCGCGAAGACCATCTCAGCTGCTGTAAGATTTACTAAAGCTTCCCTGCAAAAAAACTGCATGTTTCCTCGGTTTTAGGTGTAGTACTAATCCGTACGTAGCGATAAGTTCTTGGACCTATCAACGTAACAATTCATTACTGATATGGCAACAAAAGAAAGAAATGCATCTAAGGACGTCCTTGCGTTAGCCCTATGGTTTATAATGGCACGTTCACAACATTTTTCTCTTCTAGCCTCATCAAGACGCAAACTAATCGGAGAAAAAACGGAGAAATTCGTGCTAATCTCCGCATCCCAGGCTACGGCATCGAACATATTACAGAACGCTGAACAAATGCATAGTTTCGATCGGCACAAAGATACTGAGGGACGCCGGGCGATCTGCGTCATTAAGAAAACAGCGCTATTGCATAATGGCATAATTCTTTGGCAGCTTAAGAACAAAATGTCGGCAAAAAACGCCAGCAGGTGCATAACGCCTGACCGCCAATATAGGGGACGCCGCTGAGGACAGTGGTTGAAGCTACCGTACCCCACTCTCTTTCCGCGCTTCAAGACCCCAAGCAAGCGGCGCGCAGAGCAAGAAGGCACTGCTGTGCGTTGGGGCATAGAATGCTTTTTATTTTGTTCAAGCTTGAAAGAGGAAGCACTCGGCGACTATGGCAGCGCCTCCCTTCACTGGAACGCTTAATTTCCCCCTTCTGTGCCGAGCTCCGTTCTGCCAGTAATCCGCACTTAATTTTGCCTGACACGCCACTGCAGTGTAAATACAGCTAGCAATATCCTCCAGTACGAGACGTTCTCCGGTGAGCCTTGCATCTTCAGCCTGTGGCTCTCAGACGCTCTTTATTAAAAGCGAGCTCTCAACTGCTTTCTCGGACCTGAGAGAGTCAATGAATGCAGCCCCCTCCAGGCAAGAGCTGATGAGGCTCTCAGTGGGGAACCCCTCTTTGTTCAAGGCTATGGCATATGGGGACCGTCGGGACCAGCGGAAATTCGCTCGTTTTGTGGCGCCAGCCGAACCTATCTCCGCTTGCTGGCAAACTTGCTCCAAACGCCGCTAAATCCCTTTCATACGCTGATAAATATTTGGCACAAGTCACGTACTGTGTTCCTGTTCAGATTGATGTTTCCCTACTCCTTCGAAACTGCACAGCTTTAAAGGTTGATATTACCTTGGCTGTCATGAAGTGCGGGGCTGATTAAATATTCCTGTAATACCGCTCAGAACAGTTTCAAATATTTTGACGGCGCTATATGAGGCGTGTAAATTGCTGGGCTAGTTGGTTCATAATGTTGTCAGGGTGGAACCAGCGGAACACAGACGCAGGACAAGAAAAGGAGGTACACACACCACACCGCTGGACTTGCAACTGATTTATTTCGAAGAAAACCACCACATTTAAAGGATTCCCTGCGCAAGCGCACACTCTGGATGAAGGGAACAACTGTATTAAGATAAAAGAAAGTTATATTCTTTATCCGTGATAAAAACCGAGGGATCGCTGACACACTTTTCCTTGTTTTTCCTGATTAGAAACGCTTCAAGAATTCAGGCGTGTCTAGCTGGAAGTGGTAAGGGAATACGTCTACTTAAGACAGGTAGTGACCGTAAACCCGAATCAGAAGATCGAAATAAGTAGAAGATTAAGAATGGCGTGGAGCGCATTTGACAGATTCTCTCATATCATGAATGGCAGTTTACCATATATCCCTCAAGAGAAATATATATAACAAGTGTGTCTTCTCGGTATTCACCTACGAGGCACAAACGGGAAGCCTAACGAAAAGGGTTAAGCTTAAGCTAAGGACAACGCAGCGAGCCATGGAAAGAAAAATGATAGGTGTAACGTTAAGAGATCGGAAACGGGCGGAGTAGGTGAGGGGACAAACGAAGGTTAATGACATCCTAGTCGAAATCAAGAGGAAGAAACGGGCTTGGGCACGGCATGTAATGCGAAGTAAAGATAACCGGTGGTTATTCAAAGGACAGGGAAACGCAGCAGGGTTTGGCAGGAAGTTAGGTGGGCAGATGAGATTAAGAAGTTTTCGGGGATAGGGTTGCTGTAGTTGGCACAGGACAGAGGCCTTTGTCCTGCAGTGGGCGTAGTCAGGCTGATGATGATGATGAAGAAGAAAGCCTGTCTGCGTACCTAAAATCCACAATCATATTTTCGCAAGAAAGAGTGGTCTTGGTTATTCCTGCAGCTTACCTCCAATCTGATTTGTCCGTCGTTTTTCACACCATAAAAGCGCACTCACGTTTGCACATTACGAAAACTCGCTGCCTGAATCTTGATTTTAAGTTCTTACACAATTTTTTTTCTATCCAAGATTTCCTGCTTTCACTACATTTATGCGTTTTATGCGAAAAAAAACCTACATTTGCTTCATAGCGTAGACCCGCCGCGGTGGCTCAGTGGTTAGGCGCTCGGCTACGGAGCCGGAGTTCCAGGGTTCGAACCCGGCCGCGGCGGCCGTGTTTCGATTGAGGCGTAACGCAAAAGGCGCCTGTGTGCTGTGCGATGTCAGTGCGCGTTAAAGATCCCCAGGGGGTCGAAATCATTCCGGAGACCTCCACTGCGACGCCTCTTTCTTCTTTTATTCCCGCCTTACTCACGTCCCTTACGGCACGGTTGCGGTGTCCAACAAGATGTGAGACTATTACTGTGCCATTTCCTTTCGTACAAAAAATGGAACCAATGCATAGAGTGGCGAGTATCGACGCTCTTGTTCTCATTTTTTTCAGTGCCCAGTTTTAAGGAATCGATTATTATTGGCGCGCACGTGTGCATTATTCTTCATTTTGCTTAGGCTTCATTGGAAGTCTGTCATTCTTTCTATCATACTTCACAATGGCTAGTATGGAAGAGAATGATCATTGTGAATCGTCCCCATGCATACAATGTTACACGCTCAATGCGGGTTTTCTAGGTCAAACTTCCTGCATATGCGGTTCGTTAGGAAGGCTTTGCGAACTTTCCTGTGACGTAATGAACGCTGGGAGCTGAGCCTGCATATGGTAAAACTGCTGAACGATAACAGTCTCCCAAAAACAGCACAGCAGTGCTTTTCCTCTCTGAGAAACACTTTGGCTTTACCCATGCTCACTTCATTGCGACTGCCTTTTAAGTAAACAGCATTCGTGTGGCCTAAACTAAGTTCAATACATGATATACTTGTTTTCAAATCTCTCTACGCCAGTTACTACTACGAGTAGTTGGCAGACAAGGATAGAGAACTGAGGGGCTTATGACGACATATATTTAAAGAACGCCAACAGCCACTGAAACCGAAAAAAGCATAAAAATGTTCCTTTTTATTTGCGGTCTTGATTAACTGGAATTAAGTAACCATCATTTACCTGAAGGATACCTAATTAGAAAGTAGAGGAAATAACAACCATATGCCGCCGGTAGGATCTGAACCCACAACATCCGCATGTGGCGTGCGGTGGTCCACCAACGGAGCTACGACAGCGGCTGTCCAATCTTCTACTATCGAGGGTATTTAGGTTGCATGCAGCCTAACCCTGAGAGTGTTCACCTGCGCCACACTCGTCCAGAGCGGCGGACGTAGAACGTCCTGAAGTACCGCAAGTGCCACGTAGAACATGATCGAACAGTGAGGGCGGAAGCTGTGCGAGGGCCCTCTTGTGCTTCCTGTGGCTACCGGAACCAAGGCCCTCGTTAACTTAATTAGCAGACAAGGATGGGGAATTCAGGGGGTCGTGACGAAACTCTTGAGAAGAAAGTCAACAGTCACTGCAACCGAGAAAATCATAGGGGAGTGTTTCTACATTTTTGCGGTATCGATAAGTCGGAAACTAAAAATAATCAGTTCATAAAAATGAATCAAACGATCACAAATGGAAAAATCAGAAATAAAGAAAACTGGAACATTTCTTTTTGCTTTCCTCGGTAACAGTGAGTGGTGGCTTTCATCACTGCAACTAATGTGTTGCACAGGGTAAAAGAAGTCGCTTTGAATAATCTGAATGAAAAATGTTGTTGCTTTTTTTTAAGAGAGACCTGCAGTGCTCAAGTTGGCTGCCGTTAAGAAAGCTGGAAAGCTAACAAAAACGCTTACTGAAAAGCTGAAAAGTCAGCTTCACGAAAATATACCATATCTGCCGAACGTAATCACGGAATCGGTTTTGCGACTATGCCATCGAATGAAGCCCTTACGGCACCCCTCAAAAGCAAAATGTTTGAAAAAAAACCTTCTCCTGGTTACCTTTGGCAAAGACTTCAGATAATTCTTCAAGCAGGTGCTGTTCATGTACAGCCGACAACAGAAGTTTACGAGATGTGTGTTTGCAGAAAAGAGTTACTTCGGAGCCGTCAGGCTGGCCAATCTCCTAAAATGCTTGCAAGTGTGAGAAGGCGCGTGCATTCATTTTATTTTGATATCAATAATCCACTACTTCCGGAAGTAGCTTTAAGCTTCTTGATACCGTAGAGTTCTGAAAATCCTAGTTTTGGCTAGAATTCTATTAGGAGAGGTTGATGCTCATACATTTTCAAATCGACCAGTGTAGCTTGAAATAAAAAGACCTGGTGATTTATATGGATGGAAGCTTGAAGAAAAGTTAACTGTGCTGTAAACAGCCCAACGTATAAATTTTACCTCCGACACATTACAGAAGCTAAAAAATCGAATTCATGGAGTTGGTAGGAGGCAATTTTACCCGATAGTTACGAAGCTACATGTCTAGTACAGAACCGAGATTTTCAAGCGTAGACTCTGACACGATGTCCTAAACCGCGAGATGAAAATTATCGAAAACGACTTGCAAAGAAACGGCTATCCGCTTTTGTTCATCCGGAACACTGAATGAAGATTGCCTCCATCGAAGTAGCGTTCTTCCAGAGAAAGCGGAAGTGATGGCACAACGAAAACGAAAGAGCCTCGGTTACCTATGTTCCAGGAATCAGCGAGGCGCTTGCGCGCATTTTCCGCAAGAACGGTGTAAATATTGCGCATTTCCCAACGAGCAAGTTACGAATTGAGCTTTGTTAACGAGAAGGACCAGCTCCCTCGTGGCGTTTTCTGGTGTTTCTTGAAGTTTTTTTTTCAGCGCTCCAAAAAAGAGGAAACAGAAAGAAAGAAGTACACTTCTTTTCAGAAACCACTTCTTCAAATTCTTCAAGAAACCATGCTTCACTGACTAGCGCCACAACGTGTTTTGTTAACTGAACTTTCCGGCGTTGTTTACAAAATTGCCTGTGCCGACTGTTCATCCGTGCACATAGGCGAAACAAAATACTTCACGAGAAGTCTGAAAGAACACCTGAACGACGTACGTAACGAAAAAATACCAACGAACGCAATCGTTGAGCATGCAATGAAACTGGCCACAAGGTTAATTGCGAGGAAGCAAAGATAGCGACAACGTAAAAGAATGCATCAGCCCGTTGAAACCTTGAGTCACTTATCATCCATACAACGCCTAACACACTAAACAAGAACGATGGTACCCTACATCCTACCTATGCCAAATCACTAAAACACTGCACTACTAAGAGCTACAAAAACCGAGGGTGTCCAGCCGGTAGCCTTATTGTGGACAATGTAGCCGTAGCACTTCCGAAACGTCATTTGCTTTTGGCCTTGGTCAGTGACCAGCGAACTTCATCAGCCAAGATTCCTGACCAGATGGTACGCCGTGAAACTATCGTCCACCACATCACGTGCGCGATTCCTGGATGTAGCTTTTTTAGGCGATAAATAAAAAAAAACTGAAAATCGTACCACAACACGCTTACGTCAAGAATGATGATTCGTTGGGTGGGGCCACCGGTGCAGAGTCGCCTAGCTTTGGAGCGCTAGGAATTACAAGAAGAGAAGAAGAGCTTCAAAGAGCACCAAGAGTAAATTTAGATTCCAGATAAATCCGCTGCTGGAAAAGGCGTTCGAAAACTTGATGCTGGTGGACACTCGCGGAGCAGTGTCCTGTAATATATGTAGACTGCATACCGCATCACTTTAGGAAAGCTTTTAAGGGCATTTTTAGAAAAATGCTTACAATAATTAAAAGCTATAATAACAAGGAATACACTTTCATGACGTTGTATGCAAGAATGCAAAAAACGATGCCCTACGACTTTCGTTTACACCTTAGTCTAAATTAGAACGCAGGACCTATAAATTAGGAACAGAAGATAGACTAATTACTACGACGTTTTACGATTTCAGACCTTGTATTATACCGCCCCAGTATGATGATATTAACAGATCAAACAGGAAATACAAGCAGTCATTTTATATGAACCCTTCCCTGAAAACAAATTCGAGCGAACGTTATCACTGTCGCTTGTAGCAGCTGGAACACATGGAATTCAACATAGGCACAAGTATGTTAAATATACGCTGTAAATTTTCATTGAAACATTCAAAGCTGGGAAAAGAAAGCTCTAGTATTAAAAAAGAAAAAGAGACTAATTCCTAGCTCATTAGTACAGGAGATCAAGAGAGCAACCAAATATTTGTAAACCTATAGCTGTCAATTGAGAAAATGCAGAAGTAGCGATAAAAACACAAATCAAACAATTTTTCTTTCTTTCATGAAAATAGTGTAATACTATGAAATCAACGCAACTATAAGCACTAAGTTCACCACGCATATATATATGCGATCAAATTACCCAACCGATCAAAAACCCGTTAAATCGAAAAGAAAACCAGAAATTAGGTCCAGTCTGATGGAAAGAAGAAAACAAAATCTGGGAGTTTCTTCTGGAAGCGCTGACAAAATATGTGCATCCAAATGCACCCGAAGTGAAAAAACGTGCGCAGCACGGTCTAGACAAAAAGAAAGTACTCGTATACAAACAACGTATCTCTACAAATATATATTCAAGAAAACCTGCTGCGTCTCTTAAAAATGGTCGCCAAGAACGAGCTTCTCTTCCTAGAGAATATGGCTTGCATTCTGGGACTAACGAATACGTATTTTGAGCCCAATAAATGAATACACCTGAATAGTTATCGACAGAATGAGAAACTCCCACTCTCACGAGTGACGAACAAAAAAACAACACGAGAAATTGTCAGCGCGAAGAAATTTTCGCATAAAAAAGCTGTAAGAAAGCAGCTTATCAGAAAATATACTCTACCACATGATGCAATGCCGAAAAGTCAGCTGAGTTATGACAGTGTTGTGTTGTGTGTTGAGTTTTATGCAACATAGGCAACTTAGGCCATCATGCGCCAAGCTCGAGGTATGGAGAAATTTCCTGGGTTCTTTTATAGAAATGTTTAAGATCTTCAGTGATTTAGAGTGCTCTCAAAGTTATAACTACCCCATCCTATAAGGACAAAGAAAACATTTATAAATTGGTACTAATAAAAGATTTAAAGGATGTCAGGTAACCTCGGTGCCATCCTTGCCCTGGCAAGGATCTCGAGGCTCCCAACTGGTCAAATAATGGCCTCAGCCTTCTTCTCAGGGGTGAGAAAGTGGCTGAGGTGTACTAAATTTAACAGACCAGTGAGTAAAAAATTAATTTTTGGAGAAATCTCGTTTCTCTAAGAAAACTAAAAACGCACGACATAACAATTCCATCACCTCCTAAAAGCAGCGTAGGATAAAAAGTAATCTATTCGTTATAAAATTGAGTACTTTTTCCTTACTTCTTCTAGTTTTGCACAAGAGAACAAAATATGGTTAACCATAACTTCATCTCCGCATTCTTCGCAAAGAGGTTTGTCTTGTTTTGTCAGCAGGAAATTGTGTGTGAGATGCGTGTGTTCTTACGAAGACGGCAGATAATCACTTCCTTAAAACGTTCGCAGGATTTCCATTCGCCTATAATTGGTTTTACATTGCGTAGTTTGTTATTTACTTCTTTGTTCCACCCAGACTGCCATTTCTGTCTTATGTTACGATGAATTAGGTTAATGCAATCTTTGAACGGTATATTTACTTTCTTGATTTGTTTATCATGAGCTTCAGCAGCGCAGAAGTCTGCTCTTTTGTTGCCTTTTATGCCGATATGGCTAGGTACCCAGCAGAGTCTTATGTTTTGTCCTTCAGCAATGGCTGTTGTTATGTTGGGTATGTCACCCAGGAGCGGATTTATTGCATGTCTAGAGTGAAGGGCTGTAATCACACTTTAGCGAGTCTGTGCATATAATACTGTTTGCGAGGTTCTCGATCACTATTTTTTGTACGGCTACAGAGTTGACGTAGCATTCGGCAGTGAAAATGGAGGCACACTGTGGAAGCCTTACTATTTCATTCCAATTCCGTTGTACCACTGCGCTTCCAACGTAAGAGTATGTTTTTGAACCATCTATATAAAAAGCTGTGAAAGCACTGTACCATTCCTCGCGTGCAAGAAATTCTTGTATTATATGTTGTTTTGGAGTTTGTTTCTTCCCGGCGTGTGTAAGAGTGAAATGGCATATTGCAGAGAAATTGTACCATGGAGGTAGTGGATATCGCTTTTGTGTAACACCAGGTAATATGTTTAGTACGCCAATATCCTCGCAAATCTCTTCAAAGCGCAAAAGCAGTGGCATGGTAGGATGGGGTTTGTTGTTAAACAGTACTCTAGATGGGCACTTTGTAGCGATTGGGTAGCATAGATGCTTCTGCAGTGAACGGATTTTTAGAATGTATGAGCATGTCAGTATGCTTCTCCGATCTGTAAATGATGGTTCGTTAGTTTCAACATAAAGGCTGTTTATCGGGGACGTCCTGTATGCATCAATGGAAAGACGCAAACCTAAATTATGCACTGGATCCATGCGTTTCAGATACGATGGTCTCGCTGACCCATAAACTATACATCCGTAATTTAAGGTCGAGTGAACAACTGAGCGATTAATTTGTAGAAGGCATGTCGTATCAGAACCCCAGCGCTTTCGGGAAAGTACTTCAAGCATGTTCAATGATCCAGAGGCTTTCTTTGTTAGAGTATTAATGTGAGGTAAAAATGTCAGCTTTATGTCGAAGGTAATGCCTAGAACTTTTACTTCATTTTTTGTAGGCAGTTCGATTATGTTTAGGTGCAAACTTGGGTCAGATTGTAGACCTCGTTTTAGTGAGAACAGGGCTCCCGCTGTTTTCTGCGTGGAGAACTGGCATCTATTTTTGTCTACCCATGTCTCTAGTTTGTTTATTGTTAACTGTGTTTGTCTCTCGCATGTTGCTACATTGGAGTATGTGCAAGCTATTTGAAGATCGTCGACATAGACTGAGTACATCATGAACTTCGGCATTATTTTGTTAATGGCATTCCTCTTTACAATAAACAATGTCGTGCTTAAAATACACCCCTGAGGGACCCCGTTCTCTTGAACGAAGCACCTGGACAGTATTGATCCTACGCGTACTTGAAATGAGCGGTCGGAAAGGAAGTCTTTCAGGCAGTTCAACATTCTGCCTTGGATACCTACGTCCCCTAGGTCGCGGAGGATCCCAAACCTCCGGGTTGCCTCATACGCTTTCTTCATATCAAAGAAAATGGCAAGACAGTGCTGTTTGTGTATAAACGCTTCTCTTATTGTGTTTTCTAGGCGAAGTAAATGGTCTCTTGTTCAGCACCCCTTTTTATAACCGCATTGATCGACATCAAGATGTTCGCGGGATTTAAGGACAAATTCTTACAAGTTTTACATTCAGGACACTTTCAAATAATTTGGCCAGACAGCTTGTAAGTGCTATTGGCCTATAGCTGCAAGGGGAAGTTGGTGGTTTTTCAGGTTTCAGGAGAGGCACTACCACTGCTGTTTTCCACGCCTTAGGCATTTTTCCTTCTATGAATATTTTGTTAAAGAAATTCAAGAGCGCTTCTATGGAAGGCTGGGGAAGATCGGCTAGCATTTCATGGTGTATCTGATCGGGCCCTGGTGCGGTTTTTTTTTTCGGGAGACTGTACTCTATTTCTTGGAGAGTAATTAAATTGTTGTATTGTTGCTTTCTCCTTCCACTTATTGGAAGTTTTTTTGTTTTTCGGCTATATGTTTGTGTTTCAGAAATGACTACGTATAGTGAGATGAACTGGAAACTGCAGCGAAGTGTTCCCCCAGGATGTCTGCCTGTTCCCTTATGCTTGTTTGTGTGCCAGGTGTTGTTAGAAGAGGAACTGTGAACGGTGAGAAGTTTCCATTTAATTTTTGAACCTGCTCCCACATTTTTTTATGTGATTTGACTGTTTATAGATGAAACATAACTCTGCCAACAGGCTTTCTCGGCACTGCGGCGGACGTACCGAGCTCTGGCTCTTGCTTTTTTAAAATGTACGAGGATTTCTTGTATTGGGTACCAGCGAAATTTACCCCAAGCTATATTTTGTTGTTTTTTTGCTTCCTTGCATTCTTTTGCTCACTACACTTTGTGTTTTTGCCACACCACTCCTGAAGACTGAGCAATAGCTAAGTGTGCGGCAGTAATTATACAATTCGTGAACATTTTGTTTATCTCATCGATGCTGAGGTTTTCTGAAAATATATTTTCTAAATTGGCTTGTGCTCTAAAAACTTCCCAGTCTGCTAAATGCAGCTTCCAAGGTCGCGGTTTAGTTGGGATAATTTCTGGTGGAGATGTCAAACTTATTAATACAGGAAGGTGGTCGCTGCCATATGGGTTGTCAATGACATCCCATCTAAAATCATTAAAGAGAGATGGTGAACTAAAAGACATATCTAAACAGCTCATATTGCCCGAGGCTGTAGAGCAGTATGTGGTCTTTTCCGTGTTTAAAAGACATATATTATTTGTGAGAATAAAATCTTCAATTGTTTGCCCCTAGAGTCGCAGCGCTCGATTCCCCAAAAAGGGGAGTGAGCATTAATATCCTCTACTAACAGATATGGTTCTGGGAATTCATCTATCAGTTCTTGTATATCATGGAGTATGAATGTAAAATGTGGAGGAATGTATACAGAACAGATTGTTAGTGTTTTGTAGCTGACGATGCTGACTGCAACCGCCTCAAGTTTTGTTTTTAGTTTGATTTTCTGAGCAGGGACGCCGCTTTGAACGACAATCGCGACGCCTCCCGAGAGTCGATTTGCCTACTCGCGATCGCGTCTAAAAATTTCATAATGTTTCAGGATATGCACATGTTGTGGAACAAGATAGGTCTCCTGAAGACATAAAACTGTGGGTAACATTGACCCAAAAATATTTGCTATGCCACTGTAATTCCGCATAAGTCCTCTACAATTCCACTGAATTAAAAAACCATGTTTATTTTTGGGGTGAGAACGCTAAGGCGTTTACTTATGCTCTATGCCCGCTATGAGGGATCTGTGTTTTTTTCGCTCAAGAGAGCTGTTCCGCCGCTGCAAAGCGGGCGGACTGGGAATTATTTCTATCCCCTCGCCAGAGGTGCTGGAGGACCACGCAACTGCGGTTGTGTTAGTTTCAGGCCTCCCCTGACGGGGGGAAGTCCTCCGGATGCTGACCCATGGACCAGCGGTCCCTGCATTGGCAGTGGCAGGGCAGCTTTCGCTGACCCTGCCTGGGGCGTGGATGGCCCTGCCATAGGCTCGGTGAAAGTGGCCTCGGCAGGTGCCGGAGTGCCGTGTGGTGCTACGCCCCTGCGCACCACATCAGCGATGTTTGGTTTTGCTGTGAAGGAGAATGTGTTGGTAAACGCAAAACGCCTCCTCGCTTCTTTAAATGAAATGTTTTCTTTGGTCTTTATGGTGATGATTTCTTCCTCCTTTTTCCAGGACGGACACGCCCTGGAGTACGCAGCGTGGTCTCCTTCGCAATTTGCGCATCGCAGTGCTGCGTCACACTCCTCTGATTGGTGATCCTTGGAGGCGCATTTCGCACAGGTTTTGCGGCCGCGGCAACTTTGTGAGCCGTGCCCGAATCTCTGACAATTGAAGCATCTGCGTGGGTTCGAATGTAGTGCCTGACGTTTATTTAAGGTATCCGACTTCGATGGTTTCGGGTAATGTGCTTGTGCTGAATTTGAGAAGCAGGTGTTTAGTATCTATTTCTTTGTTGTCCTTGCGGATTTTAATTCGATACAGATCTGTGACATTTTGGTCGCTGAGACCTTCTATCATTTCGTTTTCGGTTAGCTGAATGAAACCGTTTTCCGAGATGACGCCACGGGCGGTGTTGAGGGATCTGTGTGCCGTTATGGAGACTGGGATGTCTCCAATAGGTATAATGTCTGAGATTTTGGAGTTTGGGTATGGTCACGGATTTCTAGTAATAAGTCGCCACTGGCCATTCTCGATAGCTTATACCCGGGACCCAAGGCATCGGTTAGGAACTTTGATACCAAGAAGGGGGATAGAATTCTTGCCTGCTTTCCTTCTACTGTACTATGTATCACATAAAACTTTGGCAAGGTTGTTTCCTTTTTGGGGAAAAAGTCTGTTGCTTCGTTCCGCCCACTTTTAAGAGAGCGATCTGGTTTTGAAAGGAGGGGAGCCATAAAAAAAATCAGTTTTTCGGTCATGGTGCCAGCCACCCACCACGGAGTTCAACAAGGGGCCGGGACAGGAATTTGAAAGCAAATCCTGCCCACGCCAGCTGCACACCACAACTAGAACCAAATATGACACAACTCAGGGTAGTTGGTCAAACAAGGTTAACCCTCGCCGCCAGGAAAAACGGAAAAACCAAGAAGTGAGTAGGATATAGGAGAGTTGTGAGAAAGAGGTAGAAAAGTGAAAGATAGAGGGGAGGATAGGAAAAGGCGCTGCCGATTTCTCCCGGGCGGGTCAGCCCAGGGGTGCCGTCTACAGGAAGCTGGCGCCAAAGTGGTGTGTTGCCTCCGCCAAGGGGCCTTCAAGGTACAAACGCTCGGCATCGGCTCAACTACCAGGATCTCCTGTTCCCCGGACACGGCAATGCCACGCACGGCGAAGCGCCGGTGCTCGGGTCCGTGGTGATGCACTGTTCACCATCATCCCCCTTCGGGGATGTCCCTGCGGGGATGTCCCTGCACCTCGGGAACCCGCGGTGTCGCCACTCACCAACGCCTGCAAGCTGCAGACGCCCCCCTGCTTGGCAGTTATGACATTAGAAATTAATAAACTACATAAAATAACCTAATAGAGGGAAAGACACTCATACGGGACATTGCCAGGGAAAGCAAGTCAAACGAAAATGTCGGCACCGTCATACCAAGAAAAAAAAACTAAAGAAAGCTGAAGAATATTTGCAGTCAGGACCGGCGTATACGAGTGAATGTAAGCATCATATATCAGAATATCTTCACAACGCCAATTCCTACAGTTTCCGTCTACTTATCTATTCACTCAAGCAATCAGTGACACGCAGTCTCCCTCTTCTACAAATGACAAAGATTAAGAGCCATTCTATACATTTCTAAATATAATGTGGCTATTAAGGTAAGTGTCCTTAATGGCAAAACAGTGAATATGATGATGACTATCAATTTCAGCAACCAATTACAGGAATGCAAATATATTGAGAGCAGAAACAGAAGTGGACGTAACTACATCACGACCGAAAGTGCCAATGCAAGACTGCGGAAACATTGAGGGGCTAATTGGGGGAATCAGTCGAATGAGACACCGCATTTCAGGTACGATCAGAGAGCAGAAAAAAGGAAAAACTAACTTTCTGACTTAGTGCTTTTTCCCGGAACGAATAAGTGATGATGATATCAGTACCTCGCAGAGCGCTCCCTCCGTGGCCAGCATGGCCCCCCTTGATCACATGATCACATCGTGCAATCGAATGGGAAGGGATGGGATGGTCGGCAAAGGCCGCATTATGCAGCAGCTAGTGATCGCGATACAGGGGGGTCTAAAAAATATGTACAGCTGAAGAAGAAAACTGAGCGAGCGCAGCGCTTAACACCTTGCCAAGGCCAATTCAAAGAAACCGGCTGGCAGCATCTATGGCTCGCCCTGGAATGTGGATCGAACTCGAGTCAAGGAACGGGTCTTAAAGGTATTTTGCTCAGATATCGTTGCGAAGCATGCTAAGTAACACATAAATAATCGCCTTTTTTGCTGTTTTGCATTGTAGCTTCTTTTGCACAATGCATTCTCTGTGTCTATTGTAGTTCTCCAAGCGTTTTTTCCACTATTTTATTTATAATCATCGCAGTCTCGTGAGGTATCGCTACGCAGCTGATGCCCAAGCCTTGGTGTGCGATAGTGTATCTATAGCCTATTAAAGAACCAAGAACGACCCCGGCTGATTTCAAAGCGCTGCGTAAGGTTAGGTATGCTAGACGCGCACAAGGAATGGCCAGAAAATTCCCAGTTTTGTACCATGTCGGTATGTGGTAGCTTACGCTTGCGCTCCGGCTGTACTTCTGACAACCCCGCTTATGTTTTAAGAGGCTGAGGTAGTAATCGCGCGCAACTTAAATAAACCGAACTGCTGATCCCACTTTCTTTTTATAGGCTATCTTAAAAAACAGACGTGTTCAAAGAAATCTATAAACACATCAAGCTGTCTTGCACGGGCATTACTCATGCGTCATTTAACTTGGGAACCTTCTTGAAAAGTCAGCCGGGGTAGTTCGTTTAAGCTGACAAACTCTTGAGAAAGAACACTTCAGTGCCGTCTTCGCAGCGAGGCGAGCTACCCGCCCTGGGCTGGCATCAAGCGCCCAAGCTGATCTACTCACGGCGACAACTTCAATCTCCATTACTGGCTTCTCACGATAACAGATGACGCCAAAGTGCGTTCTAAATTTTGCGCTCAATGGCAGCGCTCGCTGAGGAAATCCTCGAGCCAACGCCTTCGGCCTCGTAATGCTTTCAGGCAACCCATGCTTTAGAAACGAAGAGAGCCCAAGCAGCGTGGGCTCGTAGATATTAACCATAGCAGGCGTCAATTTGACAGCCTCCACTCACCGACGTAGTTGATGTGCTTGTAAGGCTAAAAATAATTTTGCATTTCTTGCTCTGTATAGGCCTGCCAGTTCATCTGATTACTTTGGTGCCCTGTTTCTCGCGTCCAGTCTCAGCTCGATAGATTGCGCAATGATTAGCGGGTAAGTAATTTGAAGGGGCCTTCAATTATTGCGCTTCGCTGACAGCAGAAACCCCTCCGCCCCACTTTCATTTTTTTTTCTTTCGGCCCTTGCTGCTCTTGGCGCCATATATGCAGGCAGTAATTGCCCGATGATGCGTTAATTTTGTTCTCTTTTTTATATTTTTTGTTCGAAATGTTCGCTCCTAAACAAGCTCGCCTCTGTTTTCGTGCAATGAAGCCAGCCAATGGCGCCACTTTTTTTTGTGACGTAACGAAATCCCTCCCGTATGGCAACATGAGCGGCGAGGGACGGCGAGTGAGGGTAACAAAAGTGCGTATACCAGACTGTTACGAGGTTCGTTTAGCTTGCCATGTGTTGCACACAGCTATGTCTGTGTTTGAGTTAAGTGTAATATCGCTGCCCAGCACCTTCGGCACCATCCTCGCGGAAGTAAAATTTCTGTTCTTTAATAAAGTCATTCGCTGTTATGAGTTCATTGACATTTAAGACACGTATAATGTTGTAAGTTGTGGGCCATATAAATAAATTCCTGCCTCTAAAAGTTATGCAAGCCTTGGTTTCTTCAGGGAGTTAAATTTCCGTTATTAGAGAAGCATGCATAGCTTTCGAGGCATATACATAGCCGCGAATCTCGGACGTCAGCCCGCGACGATATCTATCAGTGAACGGGCCAGACGATTGTGCAAGATAAAAGAAGCCTTCAAAAGCATTGACACCTTGGCACAAAGGCTATGTTTCAGCCAGTTTCACAATATGATGGGAAGGCAGTAGGGCATTCTGATTTTGCGCAACGTTTACTTCCAATTCCAATTTGCTCTCTCTCTATCCTTAGCAAGCAATATTGAAAATAAAGCCATAGCATCATGACTTCCTGCTAGCGCAAGCCGATTGCAAAGCTGGGATTTGATAACATGGGTGAGAAAGCAGCTTCATGTCAGCACCCTCACATTGCTAAACTCTAAAGCACACAGGAAATACTCGCCATCTTGGCAACCCTTCGTTTAGTTTTTCCACAGTATGCTTGCTGACACAAAACCAGAGCTCGCTTTACCAAAAAAGCGGCGTTGTGAATTCATTGTTTTGTGTGATATGCCTTTACGTTCGTAGTCATACGCAGTCAAGGAACATATATATTTCAAAGTGCAAAAGACATAAGACAAAAAAAGAAAAAATTGCTGAGATACTTGCTTTACGTCATTCAAAAGTAAATTACTAGCGCAAATGAAGATGAGACACGAAGAGAAACAGCAGGCTGTTAGAGCTGAATGGCTTGAACCAACAATCTCAGCAATTTGTTTTTTTTTCTATTTATAAATTTGTTTGGTAAATTGACAGCGCAAATGAAAGATGAGACGCGAAGAGAGACAACACACAATGTGAATTTAATTTTGAATGACATAAACCAACTAGACCAAAGAACTGCTTCACTGAACAACATCCCTTCTTCTGTGGGTACATATCTCGCTTGCCCCTTTTTCTCCTGCGAGAAACCATCAACCTTCTCCGATTGCCTGCAACTTTTCCCTCGCTACCTCAGTAACCTGCATCAAGAATGGGCTGGTACCTCCTGAAGTGTGTGTTCTATTGATTTTTTTTAATCTCTCGCTTAAAAAGGCGCAAAGCTTGTGTAAAACTCTCAACTCCAACTTATGGTGACATGTCAGGTTATTACATGACGGCCCATGTGCCGTTTGCTTCATTGAATATCCCAAATGGCTGGCCTACCAGAAGCTCTGCTCCTACAGACGCTTGGCTACACAGACAGACGGAATATACAGCGCCTGTCCTGTCGGTTGTCTCTCTTCGTGTCTCATCTTCCATTTTCGCTGTTATTTACCTTTGACGTACAGTTTCAGTTTGTATTGTATTCAAACTGTCAGTCATGGCCCAGGCTGTTATGGTGAAGCCATGCGATAGACCTGGCAACTGGCGCCTCCCGCTTCCTATTCGACGAGTGCAGAAAGGCAATTATAGGGAATAGGATAGCATTGTGACTGACGCTGTGGCGCTCAGTATTTGTTGCGACGCTATCTCAAATTTTTGTCATGCCTGAGCTGTTGAGTTTTAGTAACTTATATGACTACCTATTCCTGCAGTTTAACAAAAACCTGTCCCTACTTGCGCAGGGATGCTAGCAAATACAGTACATTAGTTTCGCACTCCTGATGTTCTCCGGTTTTATAGCTCTGTGGATGCTACAGGGCAGATCTTTTATGTGTCAAGATCGCGCTCAACGCTGCTTAAGCATTTTGAGAGCTGGTAAAGAGATTCTGCTGTAGAGTTGATGCTAACGATCGCCATTCCTTAGTGCGCCGTAAGATATACCTAAAACTGGTGCTATAGCGAAGAGAGCGCGAGGAAGAAAGCGGTAGCGTTAAGGCAGGTCGCGCGACGGCGACCCGCGGCAAAAAAAAAAAAAACGAAGAAGGAAAGATTGCTCTGCAGCACACTCAAAGACACGGGCTCCCGCTAGCGTGTCTCAGCTCACGGCCCTGGTCCTCCCCACCCCGAAACCTTAGCGAAGCGCGGGCAGACCGACGGTTCGAGATGTTCGAGCCCTTTTCAAGAACTACATGGGAGGGAGACGCAGCTTGACGCTTGCTGCGGCGCCTATACGCCTTTCCTCGGCACCGCCATCCGCTTCCAGAATATTCTGTGGATGGTCTACGACAGCCCACCGCCAGCTTGATTATTCTGCTACCGCCTGCGGTGTGCAGCAATCGCCTCTCCCCTCTTGCCCCCCCCCCCCCCCCCCCCAGGTCTGGCTGAATGAACTCCTTATGGAAATTATCATGCTGAAGAGCAGCTGTGCCTGTCGTGCCCATGGTATTTTTCCGCGTCGTTTTAATTATAATGTGCGGAATCGTCCTTCTCCCGTTTGCGACCGTTAGTACACAAACAGATATGTGTGACGTTTTGTGTTAAATCGTGTACTGTAACAGCAAATACTGTGCAATATGGTGCATCTCGTGAGGAGCTGCACGCGCGATTGATGATCAATACTTTGAATTTCAAGGAATCTTGACGAGAAGTGGGTAGACGGCGAATAAGGCACCGAATGCAAGGCAGAGCCCAGTGCTTTCCAAGCAACTGCCATAGCCCCCGTCAGGCGGCGGATGTAACGTAATTTTCGAAAAATGACATTAGATTTAGGTGACACCATTTCGTGCGCTGTTGTCACGTGACTAAACCTGCAATCTCATTTGCAAATTTTTCCAGTGATTATTCGCCCGATGAGAGGCTCAGCTATAAGTCCAGCGGCGTCGGATTGATGTGCGTTCTGCTGAAGCCGAAACCAAGATCAGCATCCGTGCGGCACTGCAGGTTCCGTCAGCGGTCGCCTATGGTTCAAATACCGCAGCAGCTGATCTCAGAAATCGCTTTGCCGCTAAAGGGAATCGTCGGTCAACTTTTTCCTCTTTTTTTGCGCAGTATTCACCAAACTGGTATCCGTAAAATGAAGTATACCGTGGTGCGTCGTCAGTTAAACTGGGCCTCTTTCTTCACAAATACGTCCATACGAATCTGGTTTTCTACAAAACCTTCAAATCTGCATATATCGCATGCGTTTTTACAGGAGGTGGTGCTCCGTTTAAAACACAAAATGACGTTCCTCGTGTATCTCCTGCAATGCAGCGCGTAAGCGCAAGCGTTGTTTTGCAAACTACCAACTCGGCTTCGAACTGCTTTTAGAGTGTCAGTGCGCTTTAAACTCGTTTTTTTTTAGATTGCTTCTTGTCAGTTACTGGGGCAGTGGTGCGGGGATTAAGAACGGGACACTTGACTCGCACTCTAGAACCAAGTCCTCCTGCATGGAGCTTGAAGAGGAAGAATAAGGCGCACGCGTGCGAACGAAAATTACAGAAAAAAAATAAAGAGACAAAAATACTCCTCTCAACCATACCTTCAGAGGAAAAGTCGACTTTATACTAATATGACGCTTCCTTTCATATCGTTTGTATGCCTACCTATGCCTGACTGCTGTGTTGTGTGCTCTATGTGTGTTTTGTGTTGTGTGCTCTGTGGTTTCTGTTCTATGGCGTATGCTTTGTTGCTTGCTGTGGTGTGTGCTCTGTGCCGTTTGCTGTTAGCTGGGTTGTGTTGTGTTGTGTGCTGTGCTGTGCTCATAGCAGAACATCATCATCATCAGTCGTCATGCCTGATGACACGTCAGGAAGCACTATTCCGTTTCCTGAGGGTGTCGCGCTACGTAATAGACAGGTTGTGAGTCTCTCGCACGCGCGCCCTTAACTTACGTCCCTGAACGTTGCATCAACCTTTTCTTTCCTCTTTAAACCCCCTCCCCTTGTTACATTAGGTGCAGGGCAATCAACCAGAAAACTCTTCTGGTTATCCTTCCCGCCTTGTTTCTTCCCCTCTCCCTCTCTCTCGGAAAGGCATAGACAGGCTGGAATAAAAGCAACACAAAGAAATATTAGTGGCTTCCTGGCGGAGTCAGCCAACTGGCTCAATAGGTAGGATCTAGGTTCGGGGCGGGTGGTGCAAGCATTTCAACGTGCCGAAGCAACACTGCTGGCGTTGGCGCATCCGGCAAAGGGATGCGCCGAATTCATTTCGACCACGTGAGGTAACTTACCTCACACTGAGCAGTCTCAGTACACAAGAGGTCAGTGCAGACTACATAGCTCTGAACACTTTGCGGCAAGGGAAATTGAGGAATAAAAGAGCACAAAACAGAGGGAGGAGACGGCATACACTGCGCTGACTATCAGCTTACGGCTTTATTGAACACAAAGAAAGTTGTGCAAAAAAAACAGTTATGCGCGCGCGCCGACGGGATCAGAAATGTATTGACGTGTGCGGAAGCTCTCACAGACACCAATAACAAGAGGAAAGCTGATAAAGGAACCCAATGCCATTACCATAAAGCGCCGTTGACGGCTCTCTGACATGCGGGTTCGTTTCT
>JARKHS020015105.1:27500-42041 GCA_030143305.2 Amblyomma americanum
GAACACTGCCACCACGACAGCGGCAAGGAGACCACTGTACCTGCCACATGTTGACGACCTCATTGACAGCAAATCGGGCATGCAGGCACGGCGGCTGCTGATCCAAAAGAGCTTCGCTTAGGTAAAAAATACAAAATTCTCCACGTTGTTTTGTGCATCCGGAGTCAAACATCCTTGCAAAGTGCTCCTACGTGTATTACCTACATCAGAAATTTCATTCTGCAATGATTAAGAAAGCGTGGACATTTCCTCTCAGCTTGTGAGGATCTTGAGTTTCGAGCTTGTCCCACTTTACAAAGATATTGTTCCTTGTTAGTGTTCCTGTGTTTGTTGACAGTGGGTCCATTTTTCTAGTGCCATCATTCATGAGTATTGCATTGACCTTGCAGGAGGCGAGTACAAGCATGCTGCTCGCACAGAAGGCCACACTCTCCAGAAGAGCCTTCTGCACTATGGGAGCTCCATAACTAGTGGCCACTTCCAGAGCGACAACCTGGCTGTTTTTGCATCTTTGTGCAGCAATATTGAGGGCAGTGTCAGATTGCACATTGCGGAAATATGTGCTGCTGTCATTATGTTTTGCTTTTGTAGCAGCCATTTTAAAGGCCTATCGACAACAGAGTTTTCCTTGCGTGTTTTCTTCTGTCAAGTGATGCGTAGGACATTTTTATATATGGATCACCTCGTGATATTGAGCTATGACTGCTAAATAATTTAGAATTGAATTTCTTCTAAAGGCTGATTAGGTTTTATCAACTGAACGATGGCTGAGACGTGTAGTTGACCTTTAGGTCACGTGAGACAAAAAATTCAGGGGGGCACTTTGCTGATCTAAAGTACGGTGAGGCGAAAGCCTCAGCTGCTGTGTTGCTGCTTGCTGCTTGCGTCACTGATGTGTGGCTAAGATGTTAATTAAGTACACAATTGTTTGTGAATCTTAAATGCTGGAGACCCAGGAGGGCATTTGGGAGGCATCCGTCTGATTCGACGCCTTTCTGCAAACACTCTCCAGCGTCCTAGACAAAGAGAACTACATACCCGTTGGCAGGAAGTAGCGTAGTCGTTAGCACACTCGGCTGTAAATGGAAGGATTGGGGGTTCGAATACTATCATGAAAAAAGGTTGTTTTTTTCTTATCGAGTTGAAGAGAGTAACGGACGGGTGCACGGACGGACGGACGCGAGCACGACCCATTAAAGGGTTTTTCCTGAAATAATGACAATATAACTGCTCATGCATGATTTATTGTCATTGCATGTATTGAAGCAGGCTGGTGTGAGTGTTGTAGTGATTTATATTGCAGCTTTTTCGTGCCTCATGTGACCTAAAGGTTAACTACAGGTCACAGCCATCGTTCAGTTGGTAAAATCAAATCAGCCTTAAGAAGAAATTCAATTATAAATTATTTCGCGGTCGTAGGCAATACCAGATGATGAGCCATATATTTTAATGTCTAACACATCATTTGAAAGCAGAAAGCATGCAACTAATATCGGGTTCGTTTCTTCTTGCGAGGTTTGTAACATCCCAATGCGACTCAGGTTATGAGGATGTAGTGGAGGGCTGCACATAATTTTGGTCACCTTTGCTTCTTCTATATGCGTTGACATCGCGCTATACACGGGTCTCTAACATTTCGCTTCCATTGGAATTCGACGATCCTAGTCAGGATCGAGCCCGCGTCTTTCGGCTCAGGAGCCGAGCACTGTAACCACTCAGCCACAATGGCAACTCAAATTGGGGTTCGACACTCTTTTAATGCTATCACTGTTGTTGTGTTTGGGCACTGTGTTGGAGAAACTGAAGGTGCAGACCCGCTCATTCCAGAACAGGAAAGGAACTGTTTATTCGGGGTCGAGGTGTACGTTATGTTGCATAGCCGTAGCTAGCTGCGGCGCTCTTAGCTGAGACGGTGGAGTTGTTCCCTCTTTTGAAGAGTTATATCTGTTGGCATCTCTTCGTCGTATGAAGCCTATTTTGAATTGCTTATAGCAAGCTTGAAATGTGAACGGCAGGATCATGGTAATGTGGAGGGACCACTCCGCTTGGTCTGGATGCCATCGCGGCCTTACAAATTAGTATAAAAGGTGCATCACTAGAATGTCTTTCCACGACACCTGATACGCCTCTGGCACCTCCCGAGCTACGCTCGAGCTTCAAGCATCTCTTCACCAAGGAACTCGGAGCTTCCCGCGGACACGTGCACAAAGTCATGGTACAGGACTCCATTCCTCCTGTGGCTTGCAAGCTCCGACGGTTGCCATTTGCCATTCGCGAGCAAGTTTCCGCGGAACTACACAAGCTAGAAGCTCAATATATTAGTGAACGGGTCGATGCTTCTAAGTGGATTTCTCCGATTGCTCTGGCTCGGAAGGAAGGTTCCATCCGCATGTGCATAGATTTGCCTTAGCCAAACAATGCTATTGTGGTTGACAGCTTCCCCTTGCCACAAGAGAAGAGCTTCTGCGTAGCCTCGCCAGACCGCAGTGTGTTTTGAAGTTGGACCTTGCCTCCGCTTACCACCAAGTACTGGTCAGCCCTGATAGTCGGGAATTCACAACCTTCATTACCAATGATGCCCTTTTTCGCCTCAAGCGAGTTTGCTTCGGCCTTGCTTCGGCGCCTTCACCTTTTCAGAAGATGGCGCACTTGAAGGGACTTAATACTGGAAGGATGCAAGCGGGTCCTCTTCTACATCGGCGAGATCATAGTCCATGGCACAACCCGACAGGAACATGTGATCAACCTTCGTGCGGTTCTTCAGCACCTGTCGCAAGCCGTACTCAAGCTCTATCGCAAATGTGTCTTTGATGTCCCGAAGCTAACATTCTTGGGGCACGTTGTCAGCGGTGAAGGACTGTTTCCGCTTTCTTCTGCCATCGAAGTGTTTACGAAGACTCTGGCTTCATCTAACGTTAGTGAGCTTCGTTCTCTCCTTGAACTCGCACGTTTCTACTCCAAGTTTATTCCATATTACTTCGATTTCGTTGAGCCTATTCGCGCCCTGCTTCGTGGAAGCGACTCAGTCTTCTCTTGGACCGCTGAAGCTGAATCAAGCTTCAAGCTACTCAAATGCATGCTGACATCGTGCGATGTACTGCATTTGTTTTATCGTGCCCTTCCTATTGTCGCAACGACTTATGCTTCCGGATATGGCCTCGGGGTGATGCATCAGCAAGATCACGGCCATTCCCTGCAAACCATTGCGTTTGCCTCCCGTACCTTGACACCGCAAGAAAGAAAGTACTCTGATGGAGAACGTGAGGCCTTAGCTTGCGTTTGGGCATGCGAATGGTGGCACGTGTACTTGTGGAGCCGGTCATTTTGTTCTGCGAACTGATCACAGTGCACTTGTCACCTTGCTGTCGACAAAAGGAACAGGACATCGCCCATTGCGAATTTCACGTCGGTCAGTTCGCCTGTTGTGTTATAACTGCACTGCAGAGTACTGTAAAGAACACAAAATCTCTTTTGCTGATCCTCTGTTTCGCCTTCTTTTACTGGCCACATCATGCAGTGGGTCAAGTGAGTTCGACTCAAGTGATGACGATTTCTTCTGCCTGCTATCCTCAGCTGTGACTTCACAAGAGCTACAAGAGGCAACCATCAACGAAACAATTGTTGCGCAGGCCATGCAATATACATCTGCAACATGGCCTGACAAGAAATCTCTGCCACATAATCTCAAGCCATACTATCTCCCACCCGCGGAGTTGCCCATCCTGCAGCACGTATTGTGCCAAGGTGACAGAGTCGTCCTTCCCGAAAGTTTGCAACAACGCCTCATGAACATAGCGCATGAATCTCATCCTCATGACCAAAATTTTTTTCTACCAGGACAAGAAGACAGAGGACGCAGTAATCGACCTCATACAAGCCGTTCTGTATTCTCTCTTCCGCGCGAGCATCGCGCGATAACGCTTCGTTGTCGTCTTCACTACATCAGTCAGCGGTTCGACTCTCTTTGCTCCAGTTGTAATACAATGTTTCACACACAAACACTTTGGGTAGCAGCTTCGTTGCAATTTGTACCTGGTTCTTCTGGATGGCTGTCAGTGCTGCTGAAACATACGTCATCTGTCTGCTTTCTTGTGGTAATACTGACCTGATCACAGAAGAAATAGCATTGTTCAAATTGTCGCTGCGGTCTTGGCTGTCATCTGTGTCCGACCCGAGAGCCCGTTCGCTGTGCTCACAGTGTGGTGAAACGCGTATTTTTTAGGCCTGAAATGTGCTGCGTGACGTGATCCACGTATCTTTTTCAGTTCGATCTTGTATGATAAAGGCGCATTGCAGACAGTGACTAGTCATACACAGAAGGTTGTTGTCATTGCCATTTTGTGGTGAAGCAATGGTTTATGGTCAGTCGAACTTGTAAATTTTGGAACGTAAAGGTAATGGTCGTAAAGCAGTGGACAAAATAATATAGACCATGCTTCGTTGTTGAAACTCTTCTTTGGTTTTTTGCAGAGGGAATGAAAATCTACTGCCTTTCGTTGCAAGCGTAACATTAAATTTTGGTTGTATATGCACAATACTACCAATAATTTTTGCTAGTTCACACGTGATATGACTCATGAACTTCCTTTACTTTTTCAGCACAACAGCTTCTAAGGCATACAACACCTTTTCCTAGAGCACCACTGCATATTTGCCTACTGTGGGTCATGTACAGTCTGGCCGGAATGAAAAGAAAAATGCATATGCTGCACTTTTCTGCTCTGCTGCGATATATTGATTTATATCCTGCTTACGAATATTTAGTTCCGTAGAACCTTTACTCCGATACATGAATCACGCTAGTTCTACACTGCAGCTGCAGGTACAGTATTTTGTTTTGTTGACATGCGCTGTTAGAGTTTTGTTGACATGCACTCTGTGCAGTGCGGGAATCTGTGCATTCTGTGCAGCGCAGGATTGTGACGGTATATTTATATTTTGTTGAGCTCTCTTGGTACCATGAGAGGCAGTGCGACTGCCAGTTTTCCTCGAACCTAGATCAGGTACCACCACATTCTGGAGTAGGGGTGAAATTTTCTTCTACAGTCCAATCAGTGGTTTGCGATGCGACTAGGTGGCTGGTTCGAAACTCACCGCCGGACACCGTCCGGTAAAAATGGGTACAAGCCACCCCAGACCCGGAGCCCGGATTACTCAGGGGTGTGTGCTTGGAGGAGGCTCCGCAAACCCCGCTGCGCCTTTTCGGGGGCAAACCCAGTTTCGAACACTCAGTCTGCAAAGGTGGTTCGTGTTTCACTCCCAAGTGAAGAGTTCAACTCGCTCTAACCAGTGTCAAGTTCAAAACTAAGCGATCCTTCGACAGAACCGATTCAGAGTATCACTGCGGCCCTGGTCAAGTCCGGTTTTTCCGACTGCCCGACTTTGTGAGAAAAAAGAAAGGGGCCACAAATGGGCTTCTGCCGCACGAGGTGGATTTAGGGTTGCTTGACGGCGGAACTTATCTTTGATCCGTCAAGTCAACTGTGGTCAAGACCCTTTTCCCAAGCATCTCACCCTAAAATAGCCGAGCATCAGGCCGGGGGAAATCTTGTACCCCTTACAAAACCTGTGGGTACCCGGCGGCACAGGGGATTGAACCCAGCACCTCCCGAATGCGAGGCGGATACTCTACCACAATGCCACGCTTCGGTCCTAAAAGGGCCACATCTTGGGCTTCTACCGCACGAGGCGTATTTAGGGTTGCTTGACGGCAGAACTTATCTCTGATCCGTCAAGGATAGCCGGAAAAACCGGAATTGCCTAGGACCGCAGTGATACTCTGAATCGCTTCTGACGAAGGATCACTTAGTGTTGAACTTGACGCTGATTAGAGCGCACGAGCTTTGAGTCGAACAATTCACTTGGGAGTGAAAAACGACCCACCTTTCCAGGCTGAGTGTTCGAAACTGGGTTTGTCCCCGAAAGGGCGCCGCGGGGTTTGCGGAGCCTCCTCCAAGCACATGTGCAAGCACAGCACTTCGACTAGCTGTTGTTGTGAGTTGTACCTACAGGTACTGGTTGGCTGTGAGGTACAAAAGCGCAGATTTCGCCTTTCAGTCTGTATTCTTGCATTCCACTATACAGGAATGACCAGCTGTTTAAATTGTTGCAGGCTTTGGTGGATAAAAGTCACGGAACACGGGTGCCGTCAACAAGCATTCGACGTTGTATACTCATTGAGAATCGACCCATGCTTGGTGCGAGTTGTCGTAGAAATGCACTGGCTGTGTTTGCAGGGATTCGGTCACTTCGACATCGGATAATATTTGCGCCTAATGTTGGACATAATCAAGAGATGGGCCCGCACAGTAGCAAGCACAGAACGAACTTTTCTGGTTACATATGAAGCGCTATCTGCAGGCTCTGTGTTTGATGGAGAGGTGATGCAACATTTACGTTGGTTTGAAACTGCCTTACTTGTGCACATTCACAGCATGCATGAAATGCTTTTGTGCATATGTGCAGTGTTCCTTTTCACGTGCCTTCACTAATTAAGGCGAAAGCCTTTAATGGCTCCTGCTCGCGTCCATCCATCCGTTCGTTACACTCCAACTCGATAAGAAGAAAAATATCTGTGCACGATGGGATTCAGACCACCATCCTTCCGTTCCGCAGCCGAGCATGCTAACGATTACGCTACCGTCTGCCAACGCGTATGTAGTTTTCCTTGTCTAGGACGCTGGAGAGTGTTTGCAGAAAGGCGGCGAATCAGACGGATGCCTCCCAAGCGCCCTCCAGTGTCTCCAGCGTTTAAGATTCACAAACAATTATGTACTTTACATTTTAACCACACATCAGTGACACAAGCAGCCACACCTCACTAAAGGCTTTCGCCTCACCGCACTTTAAGTCAACAAAGTTCCCCCTGAATTTTTTTAGCTTTGACGCCCACTTTTGGCTCTGTGACGTGCGGTGTTACCTACAGTCTGGGTTTAGAAGCCGATTTTTATGAGCACAGTGCTATTTGAGCACAGTGAGCTCTACGCTCCACATAGCCGTACAAGCAGGAGTAGGAGCGCCGCATAACAATCCTACCTCTTGATTTGATTTGATTTGGATTCATCATAATCATCATCATCAGCCTTACTACACCCACTGCAGGGCAAAGGCCTCTCCCATGTCTCTCCAATTAACCCTATCCTTTGCCAGCTGCATCCACCCTTTGCCTGCAAACTTCTTACTCTCATCCGCCCACCTAACCTTCTGCCGCCCCCTGCTCCGCTTAGTTTCTCTTGGAATCCACTCCGTCACCCTTAAGGACCAGCGGTTATCATGCCTTCGCATTACTTGCCCTGCCAAAGCCCATTTCCTTCTCTTGATTTCTACTAGGATGTCATTAACCCGTGTTTGTTCCCTCACCCACTCTGCCCGCTTCCGATCTCTTAACGTTACACCTATCGTTTTTCTTTCCATGGCTCGCTGCGTTGTCCTTAACTTAAGCTGAACTCTTTTCGTTAGCCTCCACGTTTCTGCCCCGTAGGTGAGTACCGGTAAGATTATGCGGTTGTACAGTTTCCTCTTGAGGGAAATTGGTAAACTGCCACTCATGATCTGCGAGAGTTTGCCATATGCGCTCCACCCCATTCTTATCCTTCTAGTTATCTCCCTCTCATGATCCGGATCAGCTGTCACTACCTGGCCTAAGTAGACGCATTCTGTCACAATTTCTAGGCTCTCGCTGCCAATTGTGAACTGTTGTTCCCTTGCTAGGCTGTTGAACATTACCTTGGTTTTCTGCATGTTAATTTTAAGACCCATTGATCTGCTCTGCCTGTCTAACTCATTGATCATGGTTTGCAGTTCACCTCCTGAGTGACTCAGCAAGGCAATGCCATCAGCAAATCGCAGATTATTTAGGTATTCTTCATTTATTCTTATTCCGAACTGTTCCCAATTCAGGCCTCGAAATAGCTCCTGTAAACTTGCGGTGAACAGCATTGGCGAGATCGTGTCTCCTTGCCTGACGCCCTTCCTTATTAGAATTTTATTGCTGACTTTATGGAGGACTATAGTAGCTGTGCAGTTGCTATATATATCTTCCAGTATTTTGACATTTGATTTTGACATTTGACCTTCTATGATCAAACCAACTGATTTGGATTATGGGTGTTTAACGTCCCAAATCGACTCCGGCTATTAGGGACGCCGTAGTGAAGGGCCCCGGAAATTTCGACCATCCGGGGTTTTTTAACGTGCACTGACATCGCGCAGTACACGGGCCTTTAGAATTTCGCCTCAATCGAAATTCGACTGCCGCAGCCGGGATCGAACCAGCGTCTTTCGGGCCAGCAGCCGAGCGCCATAACCACTTAGCCAGCGCGGCGGCTCCTACCTCTTGACTATTGTACAATAGTGTGTCAGGCAAGCAAACAGGGAAGTGACAGGACTGAGTGTTTGTGCATATTGAGGCACGCACTTAAAACCATGCATGCATGTAAACAAACTGCAGCTGTGCATATTTGCCGCGTGCAATATTTGTGCATGCATTCGTACAGCATGCCAATTTAATCCATTATGGGGGCACTGTTTATTTTGCAGCGTAACGCTGCCTGCGAAGTTGCTCTATATTGATGTTTTTTTCAACCTCGAGAATTTCTACTTCCAGTTTTTTTTTCTGCTCCTCAAGGTGCTCGATTGTCTCCAACTCCAGCTTTTTATTTTCTAAAGTTCAAGTTTTTGAATGGTTTCAGTTAAGACAATAAATGTTGTCTTTCTTTAAGGACACTTTCATGGTACTCTCGAAACAGCTGCAGTTTCACTTCGTGCTCTTCACGGACGAGAGCAGCTCTGGTTACATTTTCGTCCTCCAGAGTTTTTTCTAGAAGAGCCATCCGCCCTCTTGGTGCTCTGCCACTGTCGCCAACGGTCACTTCTTCAGCAGTGGTGTGGGCAGCAGCAGCTCCAGAAGCAGCAGGAGCATTGCTGGAGCCTGCTGGAGCCTGCTGCAGCAGTGTTACAAGCAGCATCAGCCTGCACAATGGCATTGCTGTCCTCGGCTGCTCCTGAACCTGCCCGAATTGTGTTAGCAACAGCCGCTGATAACTGGACCTCAATGCAGCTGTACTCCTCTCACTGGTCGTCTGTAATAAACACAGCAGATGTAAAACAAAATAAACCGAAGCTCATAAAAATACTCCCTGTCCACCTTGTTAGCTGCATATATGTGATACAATCGCTATGGAAGGGCACACAAAAGAGAGTGAAAAATAAAATCACGTAGCCCATGCCACAGTCTTTAAAAGGCGCGCTTGTTGCTGTTTCTCGTCACCTAATATGGCAGTCTTGAACCAAAGAGAGACTGAAAACTGCCGCAGTGTACTTTTGTTATGCTACCATAATCAGTGTCATTTCTGTAACCACTATTGTAACCATCAAACATAGTGCATTGCACAAATTAAGTATGCATAACTGGCCGTTGTGTACTCTCATGATTATGTGTCAGTGAAATAAAAGACAATAGCAAATCTTTTGCTGCCTACATGAATGGTATACTGCACAGTTTGCCTTTGTGCACATAGTTGTCAGTGCAGAGGTATTGCGAGCTCATGCTACATACACTTGATAAGCAGCAGCAGCCTGCTACAGAAACAAGTATATCCATAGGCAACGAAATTCAAAGTTACAAAAAGCACTGATCATTTAAGGTAAAACCTCCAGAGAAGGAAACCAACACCACGTGTTTCAAACTTGCAGCCGGAATATGAAAGGCTGAGCATTGCAAAAAAGATAGCTGCAAGAATTGCCAACAAGTCTATTAACTTGCTTGATTAGCCACATGATGTACAAGCAGATAAACATGTGACAATGCATGTGTAGAAGTGTACGCGTAATGAAACTACATTTAGGTTGGCACTTGTGTAAAGTGGTGCAAGGATGCCAAAACCGAATGCAAAAATGACAAATCGCGTGAGAATATTCCAGTGGATGCAGTTCAGACCGCAGCACCGAGAAGACCTGCTACCACACCACCTGAGAGCTTGCTCCTTCCTTTCCACTACAGAGAAGCAGCATAGCACTTACAAACATGGCGCTGACATAAAATGCCCTCAAAACGCTATCAGATTCGGATGAAGCTTGAAGCAAGTCATCCTCTACCTGCAGTAACATTCAGCAACCGGATGTACAGCAGCTTTACATAGTGTTGTTTTAAATTATCTGATTTTTATTATCCACCGCAGATGCAACATTATATTCCGCACAGTAGCCTAGAACAAACTTGAAACACTGTGACATCGCACGCTGCCACTGACATCGAAAAAAAGCGTTCAGAGGAGAGAAATCCTTTTTTTCCTACAATGGTACATTCCACACATGCAAAACACCCTACCTGTGTACTCGTAAGCAGTGCCACCGGATCCATCTACCGTGGACTACAGAAGCCGCACAACCGGTAGCGTTTCAACTGGTGGCAAGCCAACTGCCCCATATGAATCATATTCATATCTTATTCGGGTTGCAATATGGCTTGCAATGGCCACCACCCGCTCGCTCTGGGGAGATGGGGGGGGGGGGGGGGGGGGCTTGCTTCTGGTCCTCCTCCTAAATAGAAAAAAAACTATATTAGCATAAAATGAACCAGCTTTATTGAATATAAAAAGTGTCATTACAAGATTTTTCACCATCGTTTTTACTTCCTTATGAATTGTTTCAAAACTTGTCACACACAAAAGCTATCCACGGCACAACATTGTGTATTTTCGCTACATTTTTGTGTCACTCGTAAGTGCCCACTCAACAGCATCAGAAACCAGTGAAGGTCGTTTGCTCTATGTGCAGCCTCCCGGACTTTTGGGCGAGAATATCACGCGACTGTCGATCGCGCGGCATCATGCCTCAAGAGCACGATGTCCGCGTCGTTTTAACTTCGGTGCGCAGGATATTTAAAATTTCTTGGGCACTGCTGGAACGATTAACGCAGGTTGCATGTAACCGCAACACTACCTACAGTATACAGTAGGTCGTGGTCTGCAGCCGTAAATAAAGTAGCAACAGTAAACTTCGCAGAAAGCGTGATTCTGAGCGCACCTGCTGCTTGCAGCCCTGTTTATGCAAAGCAATCGGAATTTTCACGCACTTATCCATGGCATACAAAGCATGCAGGAGGAGGTATTTGTGTACGACTTGCAAGCTGCGCATATTTGTCTTGTGGCGGTCCCTCTTTAGCCTTGCGAGCTCCTCTTTTGGCTTCTGTTTCATGTTGCTTCAGCATTTTTTAAGCTGGTTGGGGTCGCGCCGGGTCACTCCGTGGTGCGAATAATATAGCCTGGTTGCCTCAATGCACGTCTCTGTCTTCTTCGCCAGGGAGGACACGTCGATTTTCTTGCACTCCAATATGTTCTTATGTTGATGCACCCAAATCGGTGATCAGGGTCTTCTCCTCTGGAGTAAAGGGAGGCGCTGCCCCCCGCTGGGAGGGGACATTCTTGCGGTGACGGCGACAGCAAAGACATTTTAGAATCAGGGCAAATAAAATCGCGCATCAACGATAAACTCGCAAATTCTGCTGCTGTTGCCTCTGAGACAGAATGGCACGGGCACGCTTTGTTGAGCTTCGTGGCTTGGCTTGGCTCATCTGTGATGCAGGTTGCCAACCAAACGCATCATTCGGGTGAAAGCGGCAGGCAGCACTGATATGTACTTTTCGTGGATGGCATTTTTCTGCATAACCAACACGTATACAGAGTTAATTTATAAACGCTTAGTGAAATACATAGTCTTGTTGGCGTACAGTGCGCACAAAATAATACATTGTTCGTTAATCTCGGCCACAGACAAGCCATGTGCCTTCGCGTTCAATCTAGCGCTTGACTTGACGAAGCAAGTCATCCTGAGCATCTATGAAACGCGACTGCCGACTTTGGCGTTTTGGTTTAGGTTTATGTGGGTTTAACGTCCCAAAGCGAGCCAGGCTATGAGGGACACCGTAGTGAAGGGCTCCGGAAATTTCGACCAGCTGGGGTTCTTTAACGTGCACTGACATCGCGCAGTACACGGGCCTCTAGAATTTCTCCTCCATCGAAATTCTACCGCCGCGGCGGGGGTCGAACACACGTATTTCGGGTCAGCAGCCGAGCACCATAACCACATAGCCACAGCGGCGGCGCGTTTTGAATTCAGCTTTGTAATTCGGGAGTACTTCCTCAAGCCAAGCCTAAGCGCGAGCCAAGTTACATTTCTGAATTCGGGGGTTAGCTTCTTCCTAATCGCTTGGGCGCTTCGGGCGCCGGACGACCGACTGCCCAGCGGTGACGTATCGGGCCTTGCTCGTCACCCACCCACTGACCAGCTTTTTTCGTTTTTTTTTTATTTTCCGTTCATTCTGGCGATCCTTCTTTCCAGGCTGGAGCGTCTCGCTCGCCTTCCTCTCAGCGCCGGCATCCCTCTCAATGTTGCGGGATGTGCTTGACCAGTTGAATGCAGTCGGCGTGTGAATAAAGCTGACGGCCAGGCTGTCGGCTTTCAGGCCCCTAATGAGCTTTGCCACCCCCCCCCCCTCCACCCGACGATTCCTGGAGCCCCACAGGCTCTTGCTCAAGCGCATCCGGGGTCCCACAAGAAGATGTTGCCGGAGATAGCAGCCATCCGGAGACATGCAGTGCACTGTTACACTGGTAGCGAACAATCCTGTAACAACAGCGCGGCGAACGGGACATAGAATAAAGGAATACGTAGGGACACAACACCGCGCTGTAGTTATGGAAAATATACCTCCACAGAAAGAAATTTGGGCGAGTTGGATGCTGTTCATGATGAAAATGCGGGCGGAAACACAACGGAGACACGGCGACTGTCCTGTGATCTTCTTTCTGTGTCTTCGTTTTGTTTGCGCCCGCATTTTCATCAGGAAAGTACACCGTCACGAAATCGCGGAACAACTTGCCATGTCGAACAATTCTTGTATTTTATTTCTGTAGTGCACACCAACTTTTTTAAACCCCTCGCACAAGTTGCGCGGTACTCTGTAGCCTCGTATACATTAGCCCGACATTGCGGGATGAGTCGGGGGTCGAGTTAAGCACGGTCAACCCAACTGTCTGCTCACATGAACCCGATACTAGCGAGTCGACTCTCGCGGCACGCCCTGCCGGGCGCGACCGCGCGAGTAGTCAGCCGGCGCCCGCCTCTGTTCTCCATGCAGAAAATCTTTTCCCCAAGCGTGAAAGAGGATTAAGTGTAACCTGCGAAGGGGTTACGAGTCAACCCATCGTCTGCAGTCACGTTGGCCCAGCCCGACTCGACGGTCGCTTCGCTCGACCGCCTAGCGTATACACATGAGCACGACAGCCGGTTTCCAGCCCGACAGCCTACTCGACGCGACTTTTGTCGGGCTCGTGTAAACGCCTAATGTACTAGTTATTTTGATCCTCGATGCACAGTAACAACCAGTTCGTAGTCGACGCCCGTCGTCTTTGGCTGCGCATGCCCAACTGCGTTTTCACAGCGCTAGCTCCTAAAATCAATCTTCCCAGTCTCCGCCAAGTACTAGCTGTCATCGTCGTCATCAGCATCGAGCGTCTGCGATCACGGGACCCCCCCCCCGTGCAAATAGCTGGTGTCGCACGGTAACTTCGTCGTTAAAAAAATGGCGCCGAGCGCCTTGAAACGCCGCTAAAGGTAACATTGTGAAATCACTGCATGGCGTAGCTTCCTGCGCGCCTAATCTGCACCGACTCCCAAGCTGCGCACTGTCACTGTCAGCAAAGCATTATCGCACCAACCGCCCGACGCATTCTCGCATCAGGACACACGCTTACCCAAGAGATAACCCTCACGTGGTTACCTGGGCCTGGAGTAGGTTGTGGTTTCTATTTTTAGAAAAGTTACCGGGGCATGCCTCGATCTCCGGTAATCAGCGCGTGCATGCGCTGACTCGAGGACTATCCCTCCGGGGACCGGAAAGTCGGACACCCAAATCAATGCAGAAATTCGCGGGCAGTACTGACATACCACCAAATCACCACTCATTGCAAAAACAGCGGCTTTACCCTCCCATCATCTCACTGCACACTAGATTCAAAAAACAGCGCGGACTGGCGGAAACTGCAGACAAACTGCTACATCTCGCCTTACCTCCTTCATAGCTATACCACCCTACCTTGATCCTTCCACTCTCCTCAACATGGGGGGGGGGGGGGGGCGGCCAACGCCACCCTCATATGCTACCTGTGAGAATGCCCTCACCTCATGGCAGTACCCCCCCCTACCCTATACCCGTCCCACTCCTCATGGGAGGCCGCCCTTCTGCTTGCTCAGCCAATTGGCCAAACATGGCTATAGAGTGGACAGAGCTCTCCGTGAAGCCCAGGCACGTGGACTCCTGGGCAAGTAGGAGCCCACCCTTGAGGACCTTTTGTTCGTTTCTTAACTAAGTTATTCCTCCTTCTCTTCCTGCGCGCCTGCGTACTAGCAGCCGCCGCAGTTAGGATCCCGACTGGCATTGGCAGTATTTCGAAATAAATAAAATAAAGCCGCCAGCAGCGACGTGGCACAGCGTTGCGGGTGGGCCACGAATGCAGCCGACGTGGTGCGTTGTGGATATAA